>OMLM01002748.1:138519-158411 GCA_900302695.1 Helostoma temminkii
GGGGCGCAGTGAGGGAGGTGTGCTGCGATGCTGAGCAAGCAGGCCGAGCGTTTGACAGCGCAGCACATTGTGCCTGGAAATGAGGGGAATTTGGAAACATGAAATGTATCAGTAAAGACAGGCAGGTCCAGGCTGCAGCCTCCTGCTGTCAGTTTTACATTAGTGTTGCTCCCATTGGAGTAAGCACATGCCCGCACTGTGGCCATACACAGTCGTTTAACCTACTTCCACATGCACAGCAATTTTCTGATTATGTACGATCTTCATGCAGCCACAGAACACGTGTGATAAAACATCAGCACATGCATTCACACAGCCTTGATGCACTGCAGACATTTAATATGCACTTTGTTCTCCTGCAGTCTGTGTCACCTCCATTCACATCTGTCATTGTCTCTAAAAGAAGACCTTATAAAAGCTGATTATTAAAGGCTGACTCAGCTTCTTCCTGCAGATGTGACACCTGGTTCATCAACAGCCAAAACAAGCCTCATTGTTTCCATTAGTGTTATATGTGTGTGTGTGTGTGTGTGTGTGTGTGTGTGTGTGTGTGTGTGTGTCTGCCTGCCTACACATGCAACTCTGTTTGTTCACCCCTGGTCCCATTTTGCATCCCCTGTGCTGTTTGTTACCAGCAGCTAGCTGGTAATTAGCCCTGAAGGCCTCCTCTTTGTCTGCAGGTTTGTTTACGATGGTAAGAAGCAGATTCCCCTCTGAGAGTCAGAGGCGTCAGTTGGAAGGGCGCACTAGAGACGGAGCAGACGGTGTCAAATAAAAAAGATAGGAAATTCCTGACTCACCAGAATCATGCAGGGAACGGGTTAGAAGGGTGGGAGAAATGGGAGAAGAGTCAGTTAACAGAAGGCGCTTTGATCAAACTTTGTATCTTTTACTGACGTTTGTGTGTTTAAGACTTCTAAGTAAATGGAATTAAACCATGTATATGAAATATAGTTGGACAACTGATGTGTAACCATGCAGAAAGTTGTGGTTACATTTTCCCACAACTGAGATACATGTTTCTGAAACCAAAGAGGTTTCATTTATAAAACACAAAAGCATCTGTTATTTTGGATAATCCACAGAGTGCACTGCCAACTTGTGCAAAGAAGTTTAACTGGTCAATCTTAGCTAGTCTTTTCTTTGTTTTCCTTCTTCCCAAATAATTTCTTACCATTACCATTTGAATTTATATCAGTTATGTTATTGGCCAATATCAGCATTTGCAGTTTGCAATGCAGTTCTTCTGATGGAAACAAATGCACTTTGTCTTAATAAGTCATTTAATCTAATATTTATTTACTAATGAATCCTAGAAATCAGATTTTCCTGGAGCAATTAGCAAGTGGATCTACTATTTTCCAAAATGTTGCTTCAGTCAAGTGTCATTATGTAAATTCCAGTTCACATATATGTCTTGTTTCAAGACGATCTGTAGAAAAGTCCTGAATTCCATTAATCCCACCCCAAGCATATGTATCTAAACAATATACACTAGCTTCCTAACAGTTAGCTGTTTTCTATATGTGATTGTTATGATTAAGTTATTTAAAGTCATTATTGTTATATGCACAGAAAAACCACTGAGATTCATTTGAAGGTTTACGTATTAAACCAGTTTACAGAGAAAAGAGCCAGTGTCCTTCTCACCAGCAGTTAACCCTGTGTTTAGAGCATCAAACCTCCCTCCTGCCGCTCCTCCAATCTGTTGAGTGTGTGTGTGTGTGTGTGCGACTTTGTCAATATCACCCACGAGGGTTCCCCTGCCGCCCCGCTGATGGGGATTAAACATTCATGATCATGTTTATTAATGACCAGCAGGCATCAGGTCTCTGGGCTGTCACACACACACACACACTGTTCTTTTTAACTACACACTTAACACATTCACACTGTCTCTGATACACCTACACAGTCTTTCTCTGCTTCACACACTCGCACAAATATATGACACTTTTCTTTTCCTAATTTTATACATACGTCAAAACGCTTAGCTCCACACATGCAGAGATATAGTGCGTGTTTATCTGTAGATCCGCTGGCCTGTTAAATAGAAACAGAACAGATTTCCTGTCTCCATGTCTCTCTGGACCGCCAGTCTGAACTCTCCCATGGGGTGGAGGGATGGACTGAGAACCTTGCTGAGAACATCTGTGACGGCCTGTCCCAGTAGAGACTGCAGTCTGACAGGACTTATCTCCAGCAGATGTCACACCAATGTGTGCGAGCTTCAGAGCGTGTGTGTAAAATCAGGGTTGAGAAGCCCATGACCTAGAGAAGATGTAGAGGAAGTGCTCTCACACTCCTTCCTCTGTGTCTCTTTTTTCTTTTTCTCTAATTCCTTTTTATGGAGATTTGAACAAAGAGGTTGGTAAACATGCCAAACAAAAACATCCAACGAGTATTATTGCCAAATTCAATAAGTTATGTTAATAGAAAAGCATTGACCATTATTCCCCGACACGTGCATGGTTTGTTTTTCTTATCCTCCTTCTCCTTTGTCCTCCACTAACTCAGAGGCTTGCCCTGATAGAAGAACTGCACATGCTTTGCCCCACAGTCTCTGCAAATAAAATGACAAATGAGTGATGAGCAGAGGAGCGCTGATGCTGCACTCACATCCTCCCGTCTAATTCTACATCTATTTTCTGTTCCCTCCATCTCGCCATGCGTGGACTTCCTCTTTCCTCATGCTTCACTTTCATTATTCTTTTGCACCATGTCCTCCCCTTATCCTTTTTTATTCTATTGGCCATTTGTGCTCACCTCTCTAGTCCTTTATCTCTTGTTCACTGCTCTCCGTCCTCTGCTAGCTGCCTTTTTCTATACCCCCGGTGAAGCGTGTTACAGTCTGGTCAGATTCCCTGGCAACTGAGCTTCTCACTGGGAGACACTGCCTGGATCATAAATAAGAATACACTAAAAAAAAAACACTCAAATGTTATTTTTAGCTTCAATTTCCATAATATCCAGAGAGGCAAAAGAAAACAGTAAAGTACCCTTCAAATTAAGGTTATTCATCAAAGCAGAATTTATCACTTGTTTACCCATTTTACCTGTTTCAATGGGGGTTTAAAATGGGAATGACCATGTATCCTTCACAGACCAGGTTGACATTATAATACTTTTTATTTTGTCAGTAAATTTAAAGGCAATTTAATATATTCATTTGTTGTATGGTATGTTTTAAAACGTATTGTGAAGAGGTGCTGTATACTTTTTTTCATAAATATAATTTATTAAATATTGCACATGCAATGAGAATACTTCTGCTTTATTAGTAACATTAGTAGCATTCTCATTTATGGTAATTTGCTTATGACTAATACCTGAAGGGCTTTACATAAAGTGGAGTAATGTAGCAGATGCTAGCGGAGCATCATGGAGTGAGTGGACTGACTCTCATGTTAGCAGTAGCTTCATACTGTTTCATACTGCAGCTTTTAATCAGGATTTACATGGGAATCAATATGTTATTATTATTATTCTTAGTAGCAATAGTAGTAGTAGTAGTAGTAGTAGTAGTAGTCCTGTTTACTGTTAGATCATCTGGCTTCCTGAATTACCTTGTGCACACAACACATACACACTGAATACATACCCGATTGTGATGTTATGACCTGTATGAGTTAAAGAAAACAAAACTATTTTCCAGCCTGAATGAGAAAACGTGACCTTTCCTTTGATCATTCAGCAACTTAAAACAAAACAGCACCACAACCAGAGATTTGTTCTTGAGTTTGGGTCTGCAGCAACATCAAACAACAGAAGAAGACCTGTGATATAATGTATAGTGGCATGCAACCCCTAAAGCTCCTGACAGAGTACTTTAAACAGAATGGTGAAGCGCTATTGAAACAAAATTTAAAATGAAAGATAAAATCATTTGTGAGGTTGGTTCAGAGGGTTTGGTTGATGGAGTTATAGCAGCCTGCCTCCATCTGGCTTTGTCTGTCCTCTCTTTCTTCTCCACCTTCTAACTCTCCCTCTACGTCCTGAAAATAATTAAAATAATCTTTTGTAGTTTTGTAGTCATAGTCACAGGAAAGTGAAGAGTGACATGGATATTTCAACCATAGTAGATGGACAAAATAACACAAAGCGAAGACTTCCATCACTGTATCGTCACATCACATCATAATAATTACAAGGTCAGATATACGGGCAAAAGGGACGAATGTACCAATTAGTGGTGTGTGTCAGTTGTAAAGAGGTCTCACAATTACCTTTTAATAAGTGCTGGGTGGTTTTTATTATGTGTGATGTGGATTCATACATCTTTAAACTTTAATATTAGCCTGACATAGCTGGTGTAACCTGCATTTGTATTTGGACCTGTTTCATTTCAGTAACTACACAATCATCTGCTGTTCAGCTCAAACTCAATAAAAACGGGACAAAGCGGGTCTAGAAGGTCCAATATTTTCATCCATAGAGAGCTAATAGACGTATCTGTGTGGACTTATAAAAAAGGGAAATATTTAGATTCATTAGAAATCACAGCTGTGCACATTCCATTGGCACATTGTCATCTATGCTAAAGTGTTAAAATGGTGCACTGAAACAATAGAACTTCATTGCAAAATTAACCTTCGACCTAACTGACAATGGTAAAACTGAAACCAGCTGTGCTGCCAACAGAGATGATACTTTAGGAATATGTGAAATGTTACAAAACTAAACAATTAAAATCTTGAAATATTGTGGCAAATACCAGTGGATACACTATGAGCTTGATACTTTTAAGGCCCCTGATATTCTGTGGTCTTTTGCTCTGTTTGTTATCCAGCCTTTTCCCTTAGATGCTGATTCCCTTATATAGAGCTAAACAAATAAGAATGAACTCTTGACCAGAATAATTCCCATGACCCCTGAAATCACCAGATCTATGCAACATTAAACCTGTCTGAAATGATGTGACCTGGAGCCTTTAAAGAAAAATCCAATATCCTGTTGCTCACAGCTCAGTGTTTGTGTAGCAGCAGCGTAAGAAGACATGACAGTGTTTCACTACATAACTTCTTATTATATATAACTACTAGCTGTAGCACACTCCCAAGTTGTCTTCTGAATCATTGAAATGCTCTGTTCCTTTCAAGGGGACCTTACATTGTTGTCAGATCAAGCACGCATGCGCGCACCCACACATACCTCACAGAACACAGGAGAACTAATTCTATTTCACAGCCCAAATTACAAGAGTCTCACATGCACACATCCATTAGCTATTATTAGCTAAATAGGCTAATAGGTGAGCAAACAAACACACACACACACACAAATGTGGAGAAGACAAACACCAAGGGAGACCTGCTGCTGTAAAATAGAAATGTGTTGTAAGCTTTTCTTTTGATCACAGGTCTCCCACGCAACTGCACACAATAGTGCAGGGTACACGCCCAAGTCTTGTTTTTTTTTTTTTTGGTACTTTGGTACAAATTTATTACAAATCTATCATTTCAGATGAGATGGATACAACAGAAATTTCTAGCTGAATAACATAAAAATGTCCATAATAAACTTTTAGATTAAACATTTTAAGTTAAATTAAACCTTTGAGAATGAATGAATGCACCAGCTTTACCATGCATGAGTCAACAAAATGAATTCTTTAGTTGAGCTTGTGACGCTGCAGATTGTACAAAAGTTTGGACGCACAGAGGAATTCCATGAAAAGGCAACGTCTTCTGCTGTGTTTACCGTCACTGTAAAAAAGTTTTCTAATGATCAGTTATCCTTCCAAATGAATTAACTTGCAATAGCAAACGTAACATAATGTTGGATGACTGTACTAGTGTTTTCTGATTATAGATTTTAGTGCTGTTATACAAAGAAACACCTGTCTCCAGCTACAATGGTCAGCAGTGTTTATACTGTCTTTTCTTTTAAAACAACAACAACTTGTCATCAAAAACTCTTCCTGGCCACAATACTGGTAATTATCATCTGTAGCCAATTAATATATTACTATAGTTGTATGAATTAGTTGAACAATTGGCTGAGATTTGTAATGTTTCCTGGTAACTTATTAAAGAAAAGAGAGTGTTATTAAATATGGACCTTATGGACTAAAGCTAAAATTTAGCCTCATCACCAGATATGACACACTTAGAACATATATAGAAGATATATTTTATTGTATTGCAGTATAACTAGTAGGCTGGTGTGTTCCCACTAAAAAACATCAGAAACAGCTTAACAGTCTAAAACACAGACAACTTTAAGAAACAACTTTAAGCTTACAAGCACGCACGCTAGCCTATTGTTGTCATGCACACCTCCACGTGGCTTGTTAACAAACCAATCCAGAAAGTTTGGTGGGGGGAAGTATCAGCTTTCCATTAACAGCTCCAGGTCATTCATTTTCTACTTTGTTTAAAATCTTGAGCTGCCAGAGGGACAACCGCCTCACTTGGGCTTGGTGCTTTACGTTACTCTGCATCTGTCTTACTGCTGGGTGATGATTTTGTGGGAACGATCCAGGGCAGGGTGAGTGTTTCTAATTAAGAAAGTAAAATGAGCAGATTTTAACAAGGTCATTTTAACAGCCCTGTACGCTACTTCCTTCACATGGGTGTGAAAGTGCTTCTCAGCAGGGACTGAGAAGGTAATGGGTGTGGGAACATTATGTCAGTGGGTTCGGCACTGGGACAATCCCAGTTCTAATTGAGCAGTAAGAGTCCATTTGTTTCAATATAATGCTCGAAATCCATACAGCCCAGCAGTATCGCAGTCATAGCTACATTATTTGGTGAAAAACACGTGTATGTAACATTGTATGTGATTAACACGTGTCATCCTCAGCTTGTTTTCAGTTTGTCTGTGTTCTTATTGAATTAGAATGAGCAGACTTTAGCCACAGCACAACTCAATACAAATCACATTACACATCAGAGTGAATGATTGTGTTTGCAGCTCATTGGAATCAGCCTTTTTATTTTACCTTTTTTACTGAATAGATCTTTTGAGTTTCAGTGGATATTTGTAGGCGTGTAATATGTTCTTCTCATTTGACTCCATTTAAGCTTATGATAACTCAATCAAGTGTCCCTGTTTTTGCTCTTAATTCCTTTCCATTGGCCTCTGGCTGCAGGGCTGTGGCTGTAGTCTTTCGACCAGAAGTAAAGAGATTTGGAGCAGCTTAAACTGTCACGCCAGCCCAGAGCTAAAGACTGCTTCCTTATTCTCTTTCAGAGTCTATAAAAGACAAGGCTTGTCCAGCCCTGATCTTTCTTTCATAGAGTAATCTGCCAACGGTCTCTCAATCATTTATATCCTTTTATTTATCACGTTGTATTCATATATATATATATATATATATATATATATAATCTGTCCTACAATCACTTAAAGGAGATGTAAAATTGGCACTTGCGCCATCAATTCATCAGTTCATAATTTTCTCTGTCCATGTTTGGTTGTGGTTTATTGCAGCCTTGTGCCAGACGTGACGGTTCTGATGAGAATATGTTTCTTTTGGATAAGCAATTTTCTCATTAGTCAGTGCACAGTTGCTTGCTGTATTAAACCAGAGAGAAAACCTAGGCAGCAGAATGTTTTTGAGCTAGAGGGCAACACTGACTGAGAGGAATTCAGATATAAAACTGTGGCTTAAATGGATAAAGGCAACACTATGCATAGGCTGTTGTTTGTGTAGCAACATAGCCTTAGGAGATTTGGTAAACTAGCACATTTCACTGTTTCACACAACAGACGCTCATATGTATCTGTATATCTCATCCGAGCAAGGAAAACATTGGGTTGTACTGTAAACTGGATATACTGGATGTTAGGTGAACATACATCACTGTATGAATAAAAAGAGTTAGGATTAATGGTTCAGTACTTTGTCCACCATCAAAATGACAACAACCCGTAGCATCCTTTTACAGTCACTTCCTCCTATTCATTAAATGGCCGTTTCAACCTTTTCTCCACACACAGGGACACAAAAACCTAATTCACCTTCTCACTCTGTCACACCCTTGTGATAGTTTCTTCACCTAGAGCTCAAGTAATCAGCAGCTCAGGCACATCCACCCCCCGCCTCCCCTGCTCTGTGTTGCTCTCTGTCTACTCTCAGTAATCACATATCCGTGTGGCACAAAGGCATTCAGACAGACAGATCATCCAACATGTGAGGAACACATCCATCATATGTGTGGTTTCCCACTCCAATATATCCATAGAGGTATATATATATCCTTGTGCACCGACTGCTCTGTCAAGCATCTACCTGCTCCATCAGCCATCACCGTCCTCACCTACTGCTCTATTTATTTCTGCACAGAATGAAACTGTAGGTGATGCTTCCAGTTTCACAGGCGTGCAGTTCAAAGACTTAATCCCAAAAACGTTTCTTTTAACAGAATTATTGCGAAAGGATAGAACTGTTTATCCAGTACAAATGAAATCACATGTACAGGAGGGTAAATTTGTCGCTGTCTCTTTCCTAAAAGCTGAATAACGCTGGTGTGAGAGTCTGGCTGCTGTGACACAGACTTCACTTGTTGTCATCATTGATTTCTCATTAGTTGAGCCCTCAGGAGTCTCGAGCTATCACTTGGATCAGGCCTGTCGTGTTCAATTAAATGCCATTCCAAAATGGCCTGGCTTTTTCATACCTTATCTTCACCCAAGCCCTTCTATCGCCTTTCCTGTGTAAAGATTTCCCTTGTCTATTGTGTGAACTGCTGCTTTGGCCTCTTTGTGGTTGTGGATGCTTTAAAGTTGGCAGCTGTATTTAGAAACAAGGGTGTTTCAGGGTGTGGTGTGTGAACGTCTGATTATAACTCTCCCTCTGTCTCATACACACACACCTTATGACAACTCTTTCCTTGTATTTCTGAACTTTTTTTTCTCACAAAAAAAAACACCTTCACCTTCAGACAATCCTCAAAGCAGATTCCATACCAGCGTTGTAGCCTTTGTTCAACTGTATGAGACAATTTTCTCCTAGAGACAGTGAACCATTAAAAGCTACATGACAAATGAGTGGGGCAATTACTTGTGGCTACTGAACAGGGCAGCCCTCACAGCTCAGCACCTCATGTAGTGGTAATAATGGCTGGATCACACCGTATAATGGGCAGCAGTGAGAAAAGTGAGAAAAATCACTTAGCTGTGGATCTGTTGCTCCCCCTTCCATTCTCACACATACAGTAACACACTCACATACACATACAGTTACTATGTCAACCCTATTAGTGTGGCCATGATGGAACAATGGGTAAGAGTCAAGATGGCTGGATATGGCTTGTTGAGAAGCCTCATTTATGAAAATGCTGAGGTGTTGATAAGTGTGACTACATATGTGTGAGCCTATAGCTGCCTTCCTATCGACAGAGTATTTATTTTGTGTCAGCGGCAAATAAAAGAAAATGAGTTCACAGTCTCCCTGCTCCCAGTTATGTTTTAAAGCAATATAATATTCCAGCTATCACTTGTACTCTTAATAGTTGTTTGAGAATTTGTGCGAAGGGTCCAGTCAGGAGCGTCTTGTATGAGGCAGACACACAGAGAAGGCTGATGTGTGACAAGCTGTCCACCAGAGCCAATTATGTTTAATAAAATATGAAGTGACCAGAGCTGCTGATAGCTGCCAAATGACAGAGAGAGTCTGTATGTGGCAGGTATATATCCAGAATGCTGCACTGAACATTACATACAGGATGGGGATGTGTAGCATGTCATGATGATGACATTTGCCCAGCGGATCACTGCAGTAATTGGTGGCTTTATACGAACAGAAAGTTTTTATTCAGTTTAGAACATTTTTATTTATAATGATTCACGTCACCTCACAAAAATTATTTGTTTGCATAATCCTTTGATGTTCCTAAAGATGCATAATGGCATGCTATGTTGATTTCATAACAGTATGCTGTGCTAACTGGGGCTGAATACCCTGCGGCTAAATTAAACTGAGTTTAAATGAGAGGCTGCTTGTTGTGTGGACAGATCCTGACTGGTCTGTGATGAAAGGCCCAGAGCATTACAGTGTTACAATGAACTGCAGAGAGATAGGCATCATCATTTGTGCTCCCACTGTAACAGCTGTAAAGAGGCCAATATGCAGATGATGGTCTAGCCAAGCTGACACGCCTGGTCAAAGAGCCACATTACAAAACACAAAGTTTACGAGCAGTGGAAAGGAGATTGCAGGAAGGAAGCCTAGTGATCTCCATTCTGTTATCAGGGTGTGCAGGCATTTTCATGTAGATGACTGTAAAAAGTGACAGAAAATGAAATGGAGGAATGAATACTTTAGGTCCAAGAATAACAATTACCATTGTCTTCACTTGAGTGCTGTTTTATTGTCTGAGGAAACCAAACTTGTTTCATATCACCTTGCTTATCAGTGCATTAGTCCATGTGACAGACAGGGTTGTTAGTGATATGCAAAGTATGCTCACCTTGTTCCCCTTTCCCCAGCAAACTGGCTGAGAACGTAAGGGCAGGAAATGTCTTAGGTCCAAGCTGCAAGATCTGACTTGGATGAAGTGGTTGTGTTGACATAGTAAAACGGATTAATATATAAGTAGTCCTGTAGTGAATTCAGAACTTGTTTCATGATCTAAGTACCACACCTTAATTAGTGCAATAGAACTGTGAATGAAACAACTGTACAGAACATCGCCCAATGTTTTCTTTTGTAGGTGGAAGGTTTGCAGGGGAAGATCTTTGTAAAGTAAATGCATCATCATTATCCCATGTCTGCAAGTGTTCATGGCAACACACAAACACGTCAGAGCATGTCATCCAGCGTGCCCAGTGTCGGCTTCTGTTTTCAGACTATATCTGGCGACTCCAGCTACAGTAGTTAATATAGAAAGCTGAGGTCAGCACGCTATGTCTGGGCTAGCTTCAATTCCATTAGCATCGGAAACTCAGTGAAATCCCCCAGTGAGCTTTTCTACCATTGTTCCTCAAAAAACAAAGCACATTCTCTGACATATTAATTATTAGTTTTAATGAATTAGAATTAATTCATTTTTAATTAAAAACAAATTACCAGCCACTATCACCAGCTATTACAAGTTAAAATCTTACTGATTTGAACAAGGTTAATTAACAATTGTAGCAGCGGAGAAATTAAACAGCCGCTGGCACCCCTCAGACTCTTCCCTTGTGTTGAGCCTTGTCATTTAGCCCATGTAGACCTAGTGCTCATGGGAAATAATATTCTTTTGGACTACCAACATTACATAATAAACTACCACACTTATCTTGACACAGCAGGTTACACAACATACTGTTATAAAAGTCTGTGTTCCAAAGCTGGATTTTTTTATTATGTAGGTTAGAAATCTCAGAGAGATTTTGAATGAGGTTTTCTCACTTTGGAATCAACCCTTCACTTCTCATTTCACTTAGGTTCTTTATTATCTCATAGTATATTTTGTCCTTTTGGTAAATCTCCAAAAAGTGGATCCTACATTGAAATTATGGGATGGTGTCATTTAGAACCACCCCACTCTCCTATAAATGTCCAGTTTTTGCAGAATAACCCTAATGACATAATCAGGATTATTTTTTGCATCTAAGCAAAGCTCCTTTAGAAAAGAAGACAGTAATCAGCTATTTATAGGCTGAGTGTTGCCATTGAAGATCAGGCTGTGATTGTCTGTAACAGTTGTGCAATTAAAATAGAATTTCATTTCGTAGGGCAGCCCAAAAGTTCCGCGAACCACTGTTTGGGAACCCTTATTTAGAGCATTTTTATCATGGATTGAGATCAACTTTTCATGAATCCTCCGGTCCTGAAGCGCTCGGCCATCCCCCCTCTCACTGGCCGTGGGAAGGAGGAGTTTAACCCCACATTGTCTGGGAGGAGTCCGCAGTCTCTTACCGCTCCGTCCTAGGAATCTTTGGTGTGGAAACACAGGAATTGTGGAAATACGCTCCAAGAAAATGCGATTTTTATGTTTGTTTTAAATGCAGCGGCTTTATATGCGGCGGCTGGGAGGACGAAAGCGCGAATACTCTGAGAAGTGAAGGAAAAAAATAGCCGGTAAGATACAAGCAAACTTATTGTACAGTCACGTTGGAGTGACTTCGTTCATTTGTGTACAATATGTATGTGTGCGCCGAGTACAATTGAACGCAGCGCATCAGTATATTCACACTAAGTTTGCGTGAAAAAAGTTAGCGCAATATTAATAAAGTGAAACAATCAGTGACTTGTCATTGGTTGCTGTGGTAAATGTCGCTGCAGCAGCTGTGACTGAAATCATGTTTTCTGCAAAAACACAATGTAGTAATATTAATAGTAGGCGATTTTTATTGTTTCATAATGCAGTACTCTATTTGAAGGGTATAGCATTGGTTACTGTATAGAAATTGTATAATGTAGTTATTCATATTGTGTAGTGCTTTGTTCTAGAGCGACACAGACTCTCCTTTCAAATTTATAATCATGTGAACCTTACACTGGCTTTATGAATAGTGATCTTCACATTCACTCATATCTGTTGTTAAATCTTTTGTGTTGTGTAATAGATACAGTTAATCACATGGTTGCAGCATACACAGCCTTGGAAATTAATTCAATCTCCAAAGGTATTTTGGTTTTCATTGACATAGATCACTGTGTGTTGAGATGTTCAACATGTGCCAGCGTCATTTAAATAAGCTTCTTATTGCTTCTCTTTCTTCCTTCTGATTTATGAAGTGAGAAATTAGGAGCGCCGGTGATTCCGCTATTACATGCTGGAGGATGTTGTGTGTGGATGTGATTTACTCTCCATTTGTATTGTTGTTTGGCCGTGTGCTGGGGTGGAAGGGCTCTGTAGCTGCATGCAGAGGCCACAAAAGGGCCCTGGGACCCCTGAAGTGAAGGGCCCGCCCAAAGCAAACACAACCATGGAGCAGGAGGAAGGGGCCGGGCATGCCTTTTGGCATGATGCACCCTCTGTCATGGAAACCCACATGCAAAGGTGTCAATCTCTTAAGGAGGGTTAATTAACACACAAGTTAATGTTAGACTTAAAGAGGCTCGCTGGCCTGGTCATTTATTTTGGCTGGAGACTGGATTCTCCAATATTCTTTGTGAAGTTCAGTGTTGTGGAGATGTGACACAGTGATCATAATTACTTTGGCAAATGATTGTTGAATCATGGATTAGATAAGCAAATGACTTTAAATCCTTACTAAATATTTAATATTTAACCAGAAAAATTACACTCAGGCCAACGTGAGCGCACTTGAGAATGACTTCTGTTTATGTTTCTGGAGGGGGAACATGCTGTGTGATTGGTTTATATTTCGTCAGGCCTTTCAGCCCCCCTGCTTGTGTAATGGACTAAACACAAATGGTTATTTACTGGGATAATTGCTGCATTTCACATGTGTGACTCTGTTTCTTCTTCCACATATCGGTAACAAAATCACCGGGTCAGAAGCCGTGGCACCGTTTGCACATTTTGGTCTTGGGGGTTCACATTTTTGCGGCAAAGCAATTCTCAGCCACGAGGAACATTATGTTTTTACTACTCTGTTTTTCTGTGGGTTCGGACGAGGTCTTGAACCAGAAGGATACTTGAGTTTGTCCCGTAGTTTAGTGAAAAACATCATTATACTTGTTGATTCTTTCTTTTGTTACACATTATGTCTTTCTGCTGGCACGACCGTCAGATGTAATAATCTCTGGGTGGCACACAGTGGCTTCACTGCTGGTCTAATTCAAGTTAAATGACTCAGTAACAATATTAAACAATGACATAATAACCACAGGAACTTCCCTTGTGATCTGTTTTAGGCAAGTCCATCTGGTTTGCGTAACTGTGCGGAGTTATGTATATATCAGTAGTCTGTTGTGGAAAATTGACTTTACTCATATTTGATACTTTTGTGTGTGTACAAGCAGGGACTTTAAGAGTAAACTTCTCCTTTCCACAGGCTGCGTGTGAGTGCCCATCATCATTAATTCTGAAGTGCTAGCACGCTGGCCAAGAAACGCCAATGTTTCATGTCTTCTTCCCAGCACATTTTTCTCCATATAAGGTGGCGTGCATGTGACTTATCAGGCATGGGTAATGTCTGTGCTTATTGTCACACGGGGATGAGGTAGAGAGGTGCAACAGGGGGAAAACACAGGGGCTGCACATGGCTGGTGCATCATAAAGACAAAGCTTACAGTATAAACTTTAACTTTTTCTATTTCACACTATATTCACTGCCTCAATTACAGTAAAGTGCCCTTTCAAGCCTTCTGTTTCAGTAGACAATCCAGTCAGGCAAACATAATAGTGGCCTATATGCTTCTATTTCGTACTGCTGTGGTTTAGATTATATTTGGCTTTCAAATTGTCTGCTGGTAGCACACGTCCAGCAGTGACTGGAGTGTTTGCTATAAAAAGCAGGTGAAGTAAAAGCTTGTGTTGACAGCATCTTGGCCAAGAGTTGTCATTTGCTCCCGCAATAACAGACGCCAACCAAAAGGCACATGACTGGCTCTGACCCTTTTCGGGCGCACACGTCTACAGGTCAGAGCACTATCATCAACACAACGCTGCCCTGTCTTAGCTGAACCCCAAGATAGAAAAACAACAAAAAAGAGGGTGTGTTGTACCTTATGTGCTGCATAATTGAACGATTCTGAATTTAACTTGTTTTTCTGTGGCTACAACGCACACGTTCTCATCCACTTTGGGAGATTTTTTTCACTCAGCTGCACTTTGTGTATCTGCTCCGGCACAGGATCTCCTGCTCTGCTGCACAAAGAGGAATCTTCTGTCCAGCTCCGCGACCCGGTATCATCCTGCAATGCACCCTTTCATGTTCCTCTTAACTTTTGAATCTTGAGGAGATAGATAGATAGGTAGATAGATATATAGATAGATAGAGAGATTAATTAATTAATTAATTGACAATTATTATTGTCTCCAGTTGTGTGTTTTATTTTGTCACAGTCAGAAAGTGAACAACATCTGAACTACAGATTGTAGTTATTGCATTTTCCAGTAATAGCAGTTTTTATAACAAAAAATCCTGCAACTGCAATGTTATTAAGTACTCGTATCAGTACTTGATATTGGCAAGTACTTAAATTTAAGTACTTGTACTTGTACTCAATTAGAGAAAAAAATGGTATCGGGAAATCCCTATGAAGACGGGAGTGAGGGTGCTCTTACAATACCAGACTTCACCCTGGACTCAGACTTTAATTAACCTCAAAGAAAAAACTGTGCTATTACCATTTTTATTGACGATGATATCAATCAAACAGCTATTGGTGTACATGAGGCAAAAAGCCCCCATGGCAGCAGCTGAGCAGCGGACTGTGCAATTCTTGAAACATACAATATTTCAGGCAGAATAAGGTGCTGTGTCAACAATGTGAACTCGACTGTGATTTACAAACCGTGGATGTACAAGGCGTGGTGTGATTTATCAAAAAGAATGAACAAAAAGGTGAAGACAGAGCACTGGGTAATCAAGGTATTGATGTCGATTATGAGACGTGATGTCTTAATAATCCCACTGCTACGGAGAACCCAGCGCAGTTCTGCTGCATGTGAAATTCAGTTTGTGCTTTTGTTTATGAATTCAAGCTGGCAACAGTTGATTTGCATTATGCCTCTGCTACATGCACTGAAGTGTGTATGTGCATGACATTTGTGTGTATTACAACTTCTTCAAACAATGACGTGTTGGCACATTTCTCAGGCCACCACTGTTTGTGTGTAAATACACCACTCTATTCTATTTTTCACCACCCCCCACTCATTGACTCTAAGCCTGCACTAAGTCAGTCTTTACAACAATAGAAATTGTGATTGATCTGCCCCACCTTGGTCTGTTTAACCACAAGGCATCACTTATGATCAGTGCCCTATTAGAAAGGCAAACACAGCTGGTGCTCTAGGCCATATTGATGTTCAGTTGCCACCATGTATATTTTGTTGTCCACTATGATGGATTGAGACACTTCTAGATATACGTTACACACATTACTCCAACACATCCCACCTGTTCATCATTTGGTGGACATCAACTGTGTGTTTTTAATGAAAGCTAAATATTCCACACTCTTACAGTGTATTTTCTACAGCACCTAAAGCTAGGTGCTTGAGTCCAAGGCTTCTGTGTCAATGTAGACAGCCCAGGCAAGTATAATGATCTTACTGATGTGGTTTAAATTAGGCCTACACGATTAGGTTAAAAAGTCACATTGCCATTATTGTGGACAAAATTGTGATTAACGAGACTGGCTTGGTTTCAAGGAAAATACACATATTAATGATACGATGTTATGATAAAATATTGACTGTAATCTGGATAGTGTTAATCCAAACATTCGAATAAAGTCTGGATATTAGTGCACGTTTTGAAAAAATAAAATAAAGTTGTAAGTTATAGTTGAACAAAGTCAAAGACATTTACAGGGAAAAATGATTGGTCGTAGCTGCCACTAGACCAGTAGTCTCTGGAGCATGTGAACTAAAACTAAACTTAAAGCTGGAGCTTACCACAAAAGTGTTAAGAACATTAATCATTTGTTAAATAATCAAAGCTGTGTCTGGTATTAAATGACTGTGAAAGATGGAATTGCCTTTTATGGTTGAATATCATTACTGTGTACAGGTTTATGCGTCACTGTAACCCGATAACACATTATAGTATAATCATCATAGTAAGAGTCTAATTAATAAATGATAAATCTTAGTATGATAAAGTTTTAAAGGGCAAATGGGAAAAAGGTTTTGTGATATACGTAAATCCATCTCTGACTACACATGGATCCAATTATATCCATTCATCACAGTCTACTTCTAGGAGCTATACATATGTATCAGTCACCACAGCACAAACTTAGTATAACTCTGCAGTCATACAAGATATTTATGATGTTTCCCTACTTTTGCTTACTCAGTAGCTCGCTCCACTGAACTGTGTGGAACGTGCCATACTCCTATCTACACTGTTTCCTAGGCTTTGTGAGAGACTTGAAGTGCTTTGGAGGGTCTTTGGCAGCCGTTATGTTGAGGAACATTTTCAGGCTCATTAGCTTCCCTCTCCCCATCGAGCTCCCCCCTTGCTTTTGCAGTTGGTGGTTTGATCCCTAAGCAAGATAAGCTCTTTTCTCCACTTTTCAGTCTCCAGACTTTGTCATGTTGTTTCAGTCATTGGGCATCTGGCCCAGATAAACAGAAACAGGGTCTTGATTGGTTTAGGTCATTAGCAATCCTGGCATCCACTCAGTGTACACGCTCAATTAAAGCTTTCTTGAAAATCCTTTTATTACAAAGAGGTACACATATCCAACTAACATGTTTCTTTGGGTGATATCATCATCAAGGTTTATTTTGGCACAGGTCTGAGCTGTCAGAAGGAAAAGGATATGTGACTGAAGGAACTTACTACAAAGCATGTCAAGATAAGAAACACAGAAATCATGGCTGTATGGACATTACATCAGTTAGGTCTGTTTTTGCAGTCACCTCTGTAAAATGGTATCAAGATGATGTAAAATGTGCATGATATCCTCCATACAATGGAAAGTGTACTAGCTAGGCAGCAGTAGCAGATCCTGTGTGTGGGCTTTACGGGTCCTCTGAATGCCCAGAGATTGGTTAGCCTTTTTCCATTTCTCACTACAGTTGATTTGGGAGTTTCCCTTTGCACAAAAATGTCAAGCTCCAATTTTTCTATACTCTATTAGTGCCAAGAGATGATCTCTGTGTAACTCAATGTTCACTCTTTGGCGCAGGGGGCAACCAAATTTCTCGCTGGCTGTCTAGATCTCCAGGCTACCCCTGCTACACAGTCTGTGTCTCCAGTAGCTTTCACAGTCAATGGGCACAGGTGCAAAGAACTCTCTGGACTAAAATGAGTCGCTCTTATCTAACAAGCTCACCATCAGCAAACACACACACAGGGGCGCAGAATTTACACAAAGTCATAGAGGTCAGCTAGTAGATTTCTCCATGTGTTGATGCCAAGTCAAGCAAATTACGCATGTGTGCAGGTTGCTACTCAGCGTGTGGCAACCTGGGACACTTCTGCAATTTTAATACAGCTTCTTCTCCAATGGTGCCACAGCAGATGCCACCAGGCTCTCATAAATGCTGCTTTTAAAAAATTTTAACTGTCTAGCCCAAGAGGGTTCACAGCCATGCCCGATTATTATTAAACCTTACCACTCACAAAATCTCAGCCGCATGAAAATGAATCTCCACACCTTATGTTGTGATATTAGAGAAGAGATAGAGGGTATGTCTGTATGTCCTGCTGATCTGCTCTGGTCCCTCTGTTCAAGCACTACTATTTTGATCCAAGAAGTGTTATTAGATATAAGAAGTTAAGCAACACAACATTGGTTTAAAGGAATTGCTGCACAGTGACCCGGCCTCTCTCTGTTACCTGGCAGTGAGCCATGAGACTTTATGCTATAGCTGGGACAGTAGCTGGTATGGATCGTCTCACTCAACCCCTCAAATCTCCCTGGTGGTTTGACCCACTCAACAGGGCTATTGTTGACTTTTCCAGATGGATCTCCCCGATGATGTGTGAGTGTGCAGTGTCTACAGTGTAGACTGTCTCTCTGTGGTAAAAGGGGAATGACTGACTCACAGCTACAAGGGACGTGCATATCCTGTGTGTAAGCCAACTGGTGTGTGCGTATTCAGAAAAAAAAAAGACTGCTGAAGTATGTGGGGCCACTGCGGCACACGTGTTGCACAGCAGCTCTTCTGTTTGCATTCTTTCTAGACGATTAACAACAAATTTATGTTAAGTGTCATATCTCAGAAAGCTTTTATGATCCTTGTTGATGGAGTACCTGCGTGTGAACTGTCTGCCGGCATTGACAGGCTGAAAGTTTTGATCTCCTTCTCGTGCGCTGGTAGGAAACCTTCCTCCAGCATATCAAAGAAAAACAAAACGCCTCCTTTCAAAGATGTTTCATTTTCTACATCCAGCAACCATCCCTTTTATATCCTCATTGATATTCGGCTTGCATGTGGCAAGAGGTGTAAAGTGAATGCATACAGCAGTGAAGTCATTCATTATAAATCATTTCCCCTTTGGAGGGTGAAATCACTTATTCACAGTCTCATGAGGTTAGTGATCCAAGGAACACGCCCTGACTGGTGACTAATAGTTGGCTGATGTTGTGTCACTCATCCCACGAACATGCACTGGATACACTTTGCTGTCAAGGTTACTGCAATCAATCTTCTGTCAACACAAACAACATAGAAAGTTAAATTTCACTTTTTTTTGCCTGAGGTGTCTACGCTCTAGCTTGGGTATGATATGACAGTTTTCATCAGTGTTTCTGTCTGGCAGTGAGTCTTAACTGTAACAGAAGGACTTTAATAACTGTGATGCTTCCTTGAACTTATTTAGAAAACTGCCTCTGTAGGCGCTCGTCCTGCTCCTTAGTAGTAATTTTGTGTGTGAGCGTGTGGCTTTGTCTCCAGTGGCAAGCCCTGTGGTCTGCTCGCGTGGAGAAATCAGTCTCACTGGAAACTTGCGTTTCTTTTTTTTATACTAATAACAATATGCTGCAGTGCATAGGTCCATGGCATGCCCAAGCTTAAACTAATACTAATAGTGCCAGGACCCGGGGTTTCCTGACCATTAAGATGATTGTCGCAGTTCAAGGAGCAGAGTGTTCTGTTTTTATAGCTACATGTATAATTTTCTCTTGAAATGTATTCTTTTCACTGTCATATGTGCATCTGTCCTGTGGCTGATTTTGACACATATGTCCACCTTTGTTTATCAGCATGCACAGCTGGGTGGTAGTGGATCAGTCGTTAGAACAATCCTCCATGAACCCTAGGGTCAATAATTCGACTTCCAGTCCTGGACAAGACACAGAAAACCCATACTAGCACCATCATATATGTGCAGCTATCAAGCAAGATTTTCCCCAAGAAATC
>OMLM01002748.1:158811-172117 GCA_900302695.1 Helostoma temminkii
ATTACACTTTGTGGCTAGCCACAGGAGTCTAATGCCAGCATATATCCTTACATAGCATACAAATAATTTAAGTTCTGAATCATCTCTTATATGCTGCGTACATAGCCACTTTGATGTAGTCGGAGACAAAACAGACTCTGCAGACAAGTCAGATTAGCCTAAACCACCTCTGTCTGCCTCTTTGGTCATTATTGTTGTTTAAAGCGGGTTGCAGTGTTAAGTCTCAGCAGTATGTATTGTCAGAGCATCCTTTTTTTCTGTTATTATCCAGACTGGGTGGTACTGCTTTCCCTTGATCATTCAGGAGTCACGCAATCTGTGAATTCCAGGCTTTCTCCAGCATCTTTGTCCTTTTGTTAATACCTTTCTGTCAGTGCTTGCAACAGTTGCTGTATTTCCACCAGTAAAGAGAGAAACAGTGGACAGTTTGTAGTCACCCGTTTGCCTCAAGGGTAAAGTATCCATCTCCATTTCCTCTAACTCCACCCCTGCTTAGGAATAGAAGGCAGTGAATAAATACCACCCTTGTCTTCTCATAATGGAACAGCTTGACCTTCCGTGACCTCTGCTGGTCAGAACATCTGTCTGTCCATTCCTTGGTCGTGTCCTATGGGACATCACTGGGCTGTGATTTCTGCTTGGGAGCAGTAATTTAATTGGTTTGAGACTTTATTTCGCAGAATAAAAATTAAGGGTTGGCACATCATTTTTAATAGTCACAAAAGAAAGCCTGTAATCCACAATATGCTCCTGATTTACTGTCTGTAATCGTGTGAAAGGACTTGTTTCTTCCTGGCCGCTGTGCATGACGACTACAAAATGAGCATAGTCCTCATTGGCATTCTCGAGCCTCGTTGTATGGATGGGATAATAATGAGTTTGGCTGGAGCCTTAATTTGATCATGTTGGTAAAAGTGGTGCACATGTGGCACAGCTGCTAGTGCTTAGCTGAATCTTGCCATACTGCCTTATGTGAGGTACAATTCATTGCCTGCAGTGGCTTGTTGCTGTGTTTCAGTCTTTATGAACCACATTCTTTGGTGAAAAGGCTTTAGAGAACTGGACAAAGGAGTTTGTTTTTCAAAGATTTGTGTGTGACTTTTCTGAAACAATCGAATTAGCTCACGTGGTCCTGTGTACGCGTGACTAGAGTAACTGGTTTAGGCGTTTTCCGGCAGCCAGCTCAGGTCAGCCATTGTTGCTGCGTTTATTTAACTTTGCTAGTCAAACACAGTGCTGCTCGAGTGCTTAGTCGGGCACCTGTTCTGGATTATAGGTCGATAATGGCACCCAGCTAATTTCTTGTGATATTTCAGCTGTGAAATTTAATCTTGACTTTGCCATTAGGGCTCCTTTTAAAGTGAGCTTTACAGAATTCATGACACAGTGTTAAGAATCTGTTTTTCACTTCTACTAATTGAAACAGACTCAGAGACAAACTGCTAACATACACACTTTAATATGCACGTTCACATTTATTACCAACCAAACCAAATTTCATGTTCCCTCTGTGAGAGTTTTAGGGACCGAAACTAGGTCATGGTCACTGTGCACTGCCACTGACCACACGAAACGTTTCTCACACACACACACCACAGGTGTTAAACGTGTTTATGAGTGTCGGGTCATCCTCTGCTGGCTTTGTTTCTTACACTTCAAAAACACACAACCACAAACAGGCACACTTCGCTGCTCGCCACTGTTTCAAGCCAGTGGTCACTTTAGGGTTTCATTCACTCAGGTGCGGTGCTTTATTGAGTGTGTAATGAAGTCTATCTGTGAGGCTGCATTGTCTTGTGTAAAGAGGATTAGCTTTAATCAAATGACACAACTATACAAATAAAAAATGTGGCTTCTGACTATTTGCTTTGCCTGCATACGTGTGTGCGCACAGTTGCTTGCTGATATTTAATAGCCTGCTGCATGCACAGAGTAACCTCAGACATCCAGAGCTGGTGGCTGTGGTGATGAGTACAGTTTCTATGTCTGTGTGTGTGTGTGTGTTTGTGCGTGGCTCCTCACCATCTGTCTCAGCCATCACTTGGCTTAGCAGTCAGTGCACCTCAGATTTCTCTTGTCTTATCTGTGCTGTAATTTTAGCTTGGTTACAAATTCTGTATATTGTTGCCAACTGGGGTTCAAGCTGCAATAAAACAAAATGTTTTGGTTAATGATAAAAGGAGCTGTATTTTTTCCAATTTCGTGTAAAAGTAAGATTCCACTAAGTTGGCCTTATTTCATAAGCTGTTTTTTGCTAGGAGAATCTCTGATCAACGGCCAGCTGAGCGAAGAATATTAGTTTATTCTCCCTCTTCTGTGGAGAGACAGTAGCTGTGAGCAGCCTTACGTCACAGGACAGTTACTTTAAGATTTACAGAACATGTCTCACAACTGTGTTTACTAAACCTCTGTAAGTGGGATGTGTCCTTATTAGACACAAGCGTTTAAGGCCATTCATATGGTGGATGTGCATAAGCATGCATACATGTAAGCACAGCAGGACACGTGTAAATAATATTGATTTCATCTGATGGATGGTTTATTTAGCCGTCCAGACTGTGGGCCTGTGTTTACAGGGCTCTGATGTAGGTCCACAACCTGATGCTGACAACCCCACCACTTTATCCTACCATCTTCAGCCGACTGCTCGGCTCCTCTCAGCTGTGCTACACACAAGGATATATGCTTGTCTAACACCGAGTCAGCAGTGTGGTGAGAATACTAAAGCGTGTCTGGTGAATTATCACCTTCGTTTTCATTTTAAACAGAAATTTCTGTCCAGCTAATGCATTTTTGATGTGATCTCAATTCGCTTATGCAAAAATAGGTTAGCCCTAATAAGCAATGCAGTCCTGAATTTTAAGTTAATTCTTCATTATGCTGGATAGGAATTATCCTGCTTGTTTTTAGTTGAGGGATTTTTTAAGTGTCAGGGTTTTGATACAAGGCAGAAGAAAACAGGTCAGTGCTGGTGAATTAAGAGCAGATTGGCACTGTCATGCTAAAATGGACATTTTTGTACTGTACTGAAGGATGTGATAAGTTGACAACAGATTTCTCACCAGGTAACCTATGAGCACTTAACAGTAATCTTAGTAAGGTAATCTTTCTGCCCTGCCAGCATGGAAAAAAAAAAGGCTTTAATGTACACTAATTGCCTCAGGTAATGGCCTCTAATGTTAGGCTGCACATCTATCTTAACCTTGATCACAATGAACAAAAGAGTCAGACAGGCCCAGACTAGTCTATCCACCTCTAAAAGACTTAAAGCATCATTGTTGCTTTCACCTGTTAGTGAAATGCAAAGCCATGACCAAAAACCCGTCTCACCTACTGTTTACATTGGATGGTTTGCACATGATGGTTTGTTATTTACTTGTGTCATCAGTCAGATGGTCCTGCAACGTGCATGGTCAAGAGACTAATGGTAATGAATTTGATCAAAGGTGAGCTGAATGATTCATGTTCTGTTGGCCTGACTGTGATCTACACATTGGCCCTTAATAGGCCATAAAGGGAGAAGCACTGCCAGTTGGAGCACTAGTTTACCGTGAACATATGGCTCGCCTTGGCATAGAGAGAAAACATTTGAATTACCATATCCATTAGTGTCAACCTGTCGTTTGCCTTTCCGAGTTTAAATCATGTTACTGGTCTATAGATGACAGTGTGCGCAAATTTCTGAATGAAGTTTTATTCTTGTAGTGAGCAAATATGACTCCGGGGCTGCAAATGGTGCTCTACACCCACAGTGGGGGAGGCCACTAGGGCAAACTTCCCCTGGCGTCAGAGCTCCTCAAGAATGCAGAGAGGGATTAATGCGTGTCTGTAGCAGTGATGGATGGCGGGTGCACACACACATACACAAACCCCCATACCCACAGAGCATCTGGATGCAGACTGTTTGGCCTTTCCCTGCAGCAGTTATGTGCCCGCCTAGCAGGTGTGTGTGCAGTTTGTGTGTTTGGACAAAGCCAGAGTTGGTTGTTTGCCCTGCTACCCCAGATAGTGCTGTATTCACTGTATTCACCAGCCGCATGTCATTTTGTTTTAAAGGCACAGCTTTTATTATGCTAGTTCACGTCTGGGGCACTTTAAGAGAGTCACTTTGTTCTTTTTAAATCTTAGATGAATTGATTTCTGGTCTTACACTGGGTTTGTCTTGTCCTTTTAGATGCTGCATCCTTATATCTGTGGGTTTGAACGAGTATATATGATTTTAATTACTCTTCAGGCACGTGTCTACCTGCTGCCAAATCCCCAGTACCTATTGTTTTCCAGAAACCTCTGGTGTTTCTGTGTGACCTTTAGCAGCTGGCCCTGTGTGACTGATATTGTGGTCAATGATCTCTGATGGATCACCTTAGGGAGTCTGGAGTGTGTCTCACATGCATGGCTCAGTACACTACAGTGGCTTTTGCTATGGAAATGAGTGACTAAATTGCAGGCTGATCTTATTAATCACCAGAGCTCACACCAGGTTCTTTGTGACAGATTATCCTGCTGCACACAAAGGACAGCTACAGTCAATTTCTGTGGAGATAATAGTTTGCTATTGGTTTTTAATGCAGGTTTACTATGCAGGTATTTACACACCTATGCACAAAATATACAAAGTCACTGTGGCAAAAAGTTAAGAAGGAGAAAACGATTTTATCTTTATTGATGTTGCCTGAGATTCAAATCGACCTTCCTGAAGGTTGACAACTAACGTGTTGTTCTTTTTTGCCTTTTCTCTGCCTCAAAGGCACTTTGCTTTTTCTATATCTTTGTGGTGGGGAGATTATTAGGAAGGTCTCTTTCCCCTTTCCCCCCTGCGAAGAAGGTGTTGTGCTGTAAACCTTCCAATTTCCTGGGCAGGGCTGGGTGTGTCTTTACTTTCAGAAGCCTCTGGGTCTTTTATCTGATCACGCGGCTCCCAAAGACTTCACTCCAATAACACGGTTCCACATGTTTTGTATGCACAGCCTGTCACTCATTCTGTTACTTTTATCATCACCTTCAGGCATGTTCTATGAAGCCTGACAACAGGGGCTCTTAAAACTGCCTCTTTTTTTAGCTCGTAGTAGGCTACGCACCCGGAAAGCTGAGCAAACAATTTGCTTGGATGTTCTGCTGCAGCACAGATGTTGAGGTGTGTTTAAGAGCACGTTGTGTGCACTGCACAAAAATCAATCCAGCTAAATTGTGGGAATATCAGTTAATCTATAAGCCAGATACTCCAGCCCTGGAAGGAGTTCAAACACATACTGTGTGTGTCTTTCTTCTACACAGATTTAACCCTGAAAATGACCTTCCACTGTCCATTAAGCTGCTTAATCAGCAGAGAAGCTGATGGAAATCTGATTTGCACCTACAGTTTTCCAGCTGTTACATACACATACACACTCAATCTTTTTTATGAGAGCTGCCTATCCCTCCCTCTGCCACTCAAATCACACACACGCAGAAAGTTCACACACTTTTAAACGCACATTATCAGGCAGCAGATCCTGACAACTCCTTGAGGCTGTTCTGAGTCATTGCCTCCAAACAAAGTATCAGAAGATGTTTACACCACATTTCTCTTTTTGCATTTCTACACTGCCACTGTCATCATGGAGCCCGGTGGCATTGTCCTCTTCCACAACACAGGCACCAGTTACTCTTTTGTTAGCAGCCTGCATGTGGCGACATATCCTTGTTAATTTAAAGTGGTGTTGGACTTTGTGTTCTTTGCAGTCTTGTCTGACAGGACATCCAATCTGAAGGGAATGAACTGAGCTGACAGCAAGGGAGCCTCGCAGAAAATAGAGATTTCACTGTATGAGACAAAGGGGTGAGGAGGTGGAGAGTAAGCAATAGATGATAGACGTTCGGAAGGATAACCTTTGAATTATCTGAATGTCATAGAGAGATGTTTTTATTATTTTTTTTACACTTTTTTTTGGGTAAACTTTTAATGTGAGTCACCTTCTATGAAGCAAGTCTTTATCTGGATTTATTTGGATTCCCCCACAAGATAAACTCCAAGAGCTGAGTTGTTAAGGAGGTGAAGTGGGTTCATTGGTATAACTGGGAACCAAACAAAAGACTTGACCTTTCACCCCGACTTAAAGCATCCCAGCTTGAGTAAATTCCATCAGTCTACTCCCCTAATTCCTCTGCCCTCTACTCGTAATCTCACATGCATTTTTCAGACACAAGTTATTTTAAATCCGTGTTTCTGGTTGAGGCACTTTACTAATCTCCGCTAAAATGAGCAATTAATACCAATTTATTTCCAACCAGCAGAGTTTTTGTTCACAAATTGCCACATACTGCAGAGAGAGGATAATCAGTGGCATCACACATAAACAGCCTCCAGCAACGATAGTGGCTCTATCAAGCTGTTAAGGAGGGAGACAAGAAATATTAGCATGCTGACTGAAAACTCATATTTCCCTGTCTCACTCCCCCGATTCACTTTCTCCTCCCAATTCGTCAGCTCAGCCCCATGAGCATCACTCGACCAGTGTGAGTTTTTCATCTGAAATGGATTATTGCAAATTATCTGTCTGAGATTAAATGTTATTTAGTGTGCCCCAAAACATTTTCTATAGTATGTTAAGGTGTGCCTCGTTTACTCAATTTTATGCATCAGTGGAATGTATCCATCTGAGGTGCTTGAGCAACTGAATACATGCAGTGTTGTGTACTGATATATTTGCTATAAAGTGTTGTGAACTTAATTATTTCAGTATAATATTGCCACACCTACTGATTGTTTTGATGATCCAAAATTAACTAGCAGATGTTTTTTCATACTTTTTACGTTTAAATGCTTTGTTAATATTGTTGGAAATTATCAGTCAAATTAATTCTCACTTATGACTAGTTAATCCAGCCCTTATGTATGATGATGACATCCTCACAAAGACTGTGAATATAATTTGTTTTGAGGTATTTTGCAATAAAAGTATTGGACAATCAAAAATTGGATGGTGGCACTAGATCAACTGTTAACAGCTTTATTTGTATTCAGCCTGAGGGATTCATAAATATCTGTAACACATCCAGTAGTTATTGAAATTTTTAGTTAAAATCTAGCCGAGTGGTTAAGGAACGTTCAGTATAACATCAACCGGGAGTGTCCATGATTTGATTCCCGGGTAGGATCATTGTTGTCTGTCACATGCTTCTCTCTAGAACCTCTACACCCCTATTAAGTAAAGAGATGAGAGCCCGAAAATGACAACAAAGCAGGAGGTTTAAAGTGCCAAAGAATTAACTTTGCTTTATTGTTTGCCATTATTGAGGCAGTGACCTAATGTTGACCTAAAGCTGGATTAACTGCTCTAGTTGTAGTCACAAATTAGAGGAGAGGTATGTAGCTTTAGTCACACAACCATTATTGAGCTGAGTGACAATAGACTGAAGTATCAGTGGGGATTCCTGCTGTTTCAAAGGAATTATCCCAAAGCAAAGCTGTGGTGATAAACTCTTTGAAAACTACTAGTAGCAGTACTCCAGATTTCCTCCATGTGAAATCCTGTTAGATATGTCTTTCCTTGAATTTCCTGTCCTGCACTTGGTTACTCCTAAGTAAACTATCACACGTGGGTGGAGTTGGATGTGTGAGCTTTTTGTTGTCATTTTCATGATGTAGTGCAGTGTGACCTCTAGCTTCCACTACCAGGTACGGCATGAATTCAGCAGTTGAAGGAAATTACAATGAGATGTGCGCATGAGTAAGTTGCTCAGAGCTTGGCTATAAATGGATTTAATTTGGCTCTGGAGAGCTTGTTGGGACCTTAATTGATCTTAATTAGGGGTCAGGCTATCAGGCTGTGTGGAATTAGACCCAGCACCTGCTCTGTATGAATATGCATCACAGTGATCCACCCTGCCTTTCTTTCTCATTGGCTTTCTCTTTTCATGCCTCTCAGTCTGTCCGAGCATGTTGTTGCATAGCTGGTCAAAGGGCTTTGAGAGCAACCCAGACTAGGCCACGAGGACCATTGTGTTGTTAACAATGTTGTTTAACCCTGGTGGATGCTGCTAATATTGTGTCCTGAAGCTGACGGTCTATGTCAAGCAGCGGGCTGATGGAAGACTATTCCACACCTGCTCATGCATGGCACGGACATGACTTTGAATAGCTTTTCAGAGCAAGATGAATTTTTAAAGAAAAACCCATATAGGCTATGTTGTTTTTTTTTTATTCAGAGCTGGGATGTGTCACTGAACACCAATAATATTTACTCTGAAATAAACAACTGGCTTGCAGTGGAGCTGGGAGTAGTCTGGCATGGTTCGTCCAGTTCTCATACTGTGTTCTGGTGTGGCTTTGTGAATGGGTCCAGTTTGACTGCGCGACCACAGTTATGTGAACCATATACAAATGGAAGCATGTGTGTGTTTTTAGACCGACGGCGGTCTCATGTGTCTCTGCTGGGTTAAAGGCTTAGTCACAACACTCTGAGTAGATTTCAGAAATTCAAATACCAGAAAAGGTTTTGACTCATTTTCTTTCGTTTTAATTATCGTCTCCTCAGAATGAGATGCACATTTGGCCCTTCTGGCTCCTAGAAACTTTTGGCATAGCTTTGCTGCTGACTCTGTCTTCCTCCTGTGTAATGTCCCCTTTGGCCTTGCTCTTTTTCACACCAAACATCTTGTCTTCACTCACTGCACTTTTTTTTCTTATTCTCTGCTTCACACTCATTCATGCATACACACTTATATGTATATATACACAGACACACACATTTTTTCTGTTTCCCCAAAGCTGGCAGCCTCCTTGGCCTCCTTCTGGGGTCATTATGGTATTTAGGGTCAGACAAGAGCTCCAGTCATTGCTCCCTCCCAAGTGCCTCCCAGGCAGCACTGCAGCCATTATACACCAGCTTGTCTCACCCAATCGCCTCAGAGAGCTGTGGAAAACCGCCTTGGCTCTAACAAGCCCTGCATCCTCCTCCTAGCCAACGGAAAAGCAGGATATAGGAAAAACAACCCAGTTGAGTAGTGGAGATTTTTTTCAGTGGAGACTGAAAATGGATGAGAGCTATAAAACATCCTTGCTTCTCTTTTTCAAAGACCAGTGATTTTGAGCACTTTTCACTTTTTCCTCCCTGCTGCCTGGTTTTTCCTCTTGGTGCGTCGTTACCCAGGGTTACCCTGGGAGAATTGTGATTTGCTGCTGCTTCGAAGCCAGGAAGGAGTTTCCACGTGTCCTCCAGTGTGTCTGGGTGTGTAAGACAGATGCAGTGTGCGTATGTTGCTTTAAGACTCAACAAGCCTTCATAGAGAGAACCTAGATTTCTCCTTTGCAAGCTCTTCAAAGAGCTTTTAGATTAAAGCTGAGGCCACAGAGGTAAGGGATGTTATGGGCTCTGTTTTATCTTTCTGTGCTTTTGTTTCTCTTATTTACTGGATTAAGCCGAAGCTAGAATGAAGAAGTTACAATGCGTTTTCTGTTGTCTAGATGCACAGGTGTTGTTTTCACTCTTGCATGTGTGAGTGCTGCTTAGTATAAACTTGTATCTGCTAGAGAAGAGTGTTTGCTGTAGTTTTTAGTGCCTGTGGATGTTCTGCATTAGTGCATAAGGCTTAAACATATAGGCTTGTAAATAAATGTAAAGCAAAATGACCTGTCACAATCTCAGACATTAACACTTCTGCATGTCTCAGGGGTTGTTCGCTTTTTATGCTTGACTCATATTGACTCATGGCCTCTAATAGCAGAATTTCACCTTAACTTTGTTTAAACTGTGTGCCTCATTGTAAAGTTTCCAGATACTTTTTTCTACGGGTACACATTGCATTCAAGTATTTTATTTTTTTTGGTATGACTCTGGAATGGCCATGGCATACGTGTATAAATCATTCAGAAGGCTGCCATGTCAATTTTGGTGAGGAGCCAAGCATAGAGTTTCTAAATGTATAATGAAAAAGTCTGAAAGACACTTAACAAGCACATTGATGGATGTTTGGTGGCTTTGGCTGAATCCACCACACAGTATTATGGGCTTTCAGTGAGTGATTCATAGATAGATAGACATTTCTCCTCATAAGCAAACAAC
This sequence comes from Helostoma temminkii, assembly GCA_900302695.1. Lineage (NCBI taxonomy): Eukaryota > Metazoa > Chordata > Actinopteri > Anabantiformes > Helostomatidae > Helostoma > Helostoma temminkii. The sequence goes on from OMLM01002748.1 coordinate 168,855, forward strand.
CGCAGGATAATTAAATCTGGTTCATATGACAAAAACTCAGCAGGAGATATCCTGATTTTGGCTCCAGCATCACAGTTTTTTCTTTGTCTCTACTTCCTGTTGTTGCTTTTGTACTGAAGGAGCATGTGTGTTTTGCATAAGTTTGAATTTAAGCCCTGTCTAAAAGTGGTATAGCTTTAAGTACGCGGCTCCTTTAAGAGCTCAGTTGTCAGAGGGCCAGAGGAAAGCGATAAGAGACAAGTCCCATGGGCTGTGATTTGACAGAAGGAAGGCAGTGCGATTGTGTTAACAGTCTCTGCCAATAACAAATGACCTGATAGCTCTTAGTTCACACCCTAATAATTACAAAAACAAAAACCCTTGTTCATACTATATTTATATCAATTTTGGTTTACTTTGCATTGTCTCTATTAGAACCACATCCTAGCTAAACCTGTCAAATAGTGTGGTCATATTTACTGCATTATTGCTTTACTGAATGTACTCCATCTCCATGGTTTTATGGCAGAGCAGGTTAAAAACTGCACTATAAGCATCATGATATTACTGTGAGGCTTAGTTCTCTAGGGAACTGTCCTGTGTTTCACACTGCTGTGTCAGTAGTTTATTCCTCCAGCTTTGCTTCACAAGTTTAGATTGAAGGACAAGAGGGTCAGAATTTAAAGTGTAGTTTTCTAGACGACACATAGGTTCTATTTAGACACTGTTCACAGATGCACAGAAATCTTCTCGCTTAAGACGTCATGTACCTACTGTGTTTACACCATTATCCAGACCAACACACACTAAACATGGAGGCGGCCAGACTAAACATGGAGCTAACGTGGGAGTCACCCAGGGGCAGCCTGAGAAGAATGCCAGGTCGTGGGGTGTGTCGAGGAGCGATGGGGTAGCAGTGGTGTCTTGGCCCCTGAGCAGATGGCCTGTAGGAAGCCTATTGACAAAAACAGAGGATTGAAGGGGAAGAGGGAGGGAGAGTTCAGGCTGGGCGCAGTGGTTTGCAGCTAAAAGGAAGACTTGTCTTGTTGTTCTCGCCAAACAGTCGCACAATACTCCAGTTCAAGTTGCAGCAGAAGGCTAATGTGTGTGTCTGCAGGTTTGTGTGTTAGCCTTTCATACTCACAGCTCTGCTCTGCGTGAATAAACTTTGGAAGAAAAGTGTTAGTAGTAGTGTTAAAAGAAAACGGTCTTTGTGACAAGTTTGACAATCAGCTTTATGCTGACTGCTGCTGTCTGCAGCTGCTCACTTGTTTTTTACCCCAGAAAGAGCATTGTTTACTTACTCTGTATTCATGTAGAGGGACTTCAGATGATTTTACTGTTATTTTCTAGCTTATGGATGCAGGACAAACTTCTTTCACTTTCATTATCACTGTTTTTATGCAATACCTTCTCCCTTTTGTTCAACTTCCATGTTAAGACAAATGAAGCAAGTGTTTGCTGATCAGCTCAGAGGGATAGTTCAAGTTCATTACTAGGCCTGCACTCTAAAGTACTACATTCACACTGATTCTACTCAGTTTGAAGAAGAAGCAAAACTAAAAAAAAATCTAAGTAACATAAACTTGGATCTTTGCTTCCCAAATTTGGAATCTGTTGCTCCATGTGGCCCATGTTCAAGGAATTGTGTTTAAAACACACTGTTTTACAGGAGTCCATTTACTCAGTCACCCAACACTTTTTAATCTCACCTCACAGTCAAGGTGCATCTAAGCAGGAGCAGATGAACTCGTAATGCTGCAGATCACTTAATCCTGAAGGTTAAGACGTTTGGCACCGGGTTGTTTACACTGTAGCCTCACACATGCTGTACGTGTGCTGTGATGCTTAGTGGAGTTAGCACTATTTGAAAACCTCGTGTAAGTGGGTTATATTACGCACAAGACAGAGTCACACTGCTTCTCAGAAGACACCCGGTGCCTCCTCGGAGAGCACTCCTCTGTCGTTTCTGGTTTTGGATCCTGCCTCCAGACAAATTTAGCGGAGACGAATGAAAAAAAGAGAACAGGCTAGGATTCCAAGGTTTAAAAATAAACAGACGGATAAACTGTAGCCGGCTTTCAAAAACTTTCCCAACACCGATCAAAGACGACGTCATTTACTTGTGGGGAGGTGGAAAAATGCGACTGTTTGGTTTGGATGCTTGATTGAGGAGCGTTAGATTTTGGGGGAAGGGGGTGGAGTGAATTTTTAAACTAGTCATACAGTAGTGCCAGGGTGGCACTACTCTGCTGTGCTGTGCTGTGTAGTACAAAGCTTGATTGATGTGATACCACTGGGGACTTTGTTGGAGTGAAATTTACTGGATGTATTCTGTGCTTTAGGGCTGCAAAGTTTTTCACAGAAAATGTTCTTGTCTTTGGAATATTGGCTTAAAGACTTTTTGCTAACCTGCCTATAAGAAAAAAGACACAGAAAATCTAAAACTACTCAAAGTAAAACATCTCAGCTGCAGTTTCAGTACTACACTTGCTTTGTTCGTCCCAACCAGAAACACTGTCCTCTCCTAAATGCTGGGGATTAGCTGTGCTCTTTAACACCTGTTATCAAACATGGGTCTCATTGTACCAAGTAAATTACAGTGCTGTGGAAATAGTCCAAGCACCAAGTCAGCGTTTCTCTCTCTGTGTTTCAGATGAGCCAGTCGACGGAGGAAGGAGCTGATTTTGAGAAATGCGGTGGCGAGAACTGTGCATAGGACGAGCTCCGATCTGAGACGAGACTTTCAAACAGGTGAGTTTTAAAACTGTGGTCATTAGTTCTGAAATGAAAAGTGAATTAAAATCAGTTTACACTATAGAAGACAAACAAATATAAATAAATTCAATCACTTCAATCCAAGTGTGGGATAGAGGCTAGTTCCTGGTTTGTAATCCACTTTGCGTGAAGGTGGACTATTATGTAATCCCATCATAGACACTGCGTCCTAGCAGTTTATGTACCATAGCATCAGCTCTGTGATGAAATGTCGGGTTACAGCTCTCCATTACTAATGTAAAAGTGTTGTGAACAGCCTGGAAGTGATTTTTACATTGTCCTGATCTCTGTCACACATAACAACCATGGCAGCCTGAACCTTGAAGCCTGTTCATCTGACTTGACCTTCCTTTGAAAGAGTAGAAGAGTTCAGCAAAATGCTAGGGGGCTGGACCATATAGGTCAATGACCAGATATCACAGAAATACTTAGGCATATGGAACATATTATCGGCTGCTGCTGTTTTAATCTGGAAATAGCCACCACAAATATAATAATTATATAAA
>OMLM01002748.1:172137-183746 GCA_900302695.1 Helostoma temminkii
ATTATATAAATAATATGTTTTTATATTTTTGATTAGTGATATATAAGCAATATATATAAAATACTACATTGTGTGTAACTTTTACAGCACCATAGTAACGGTTTTACTCTTTTCAGGTAGCAATGGGGAATTCAGAGAGCCAGTACAGCATCCAGGGGCCCAAAGGCACCAGCTTTGTGTTTCCTGGGAAACAGAAACCATATTCACTGAAGCTTCACTCAACCAAAGACAAAGTTTTGTCACCTCATACTTGGTGGAAAAGCGCCCCAGTAGGCTCAGGGTATAAGGCCAGATGTGTTGGCCGTGGCTGTTTGTCCCCTCCTAAAAGCAGACAACCTTACTCCACCCCACACTATGACTATGTGTCCATAGGAACGCGGGGCAGCCCAAATGAGCATCGTTGGCATCGGTCCCCTGGATGTGGTATACGAAGGCGGCATATGTCAGGTGAATACGAAGGCAATCCCTATGGTGCTGAGCTCAATGGCCACACCCTGAATGGACACAGTGATGAACATGAGGAGTTAGAGGAGCAGAGCAGCCCGCGGGTGGTGATCAAGAAGGATGGCAGTCTCAGGGTGGAGTTCACCAACACCTCAGGAAACCCTCTCCTCCTGGATGAGGCCTCTGGGCCTGTACAACTCCTCAAGTTCTCTCCCAACCCTGCCTCCACTCCCAGTCTACCTGGTTCCAGTGGCAGTAGGCAGGATGGTCACCGCAGCGGGCCCCCACCAGCCTCTACCTCCTCCACAGCCAGGACCAGCAAGGGAAGCTCTCTGAGCTCTGATGGATCCTGGTATGACTCTCCTTGGGGGCCCAGTACGGAGCTGTGTGAGCAGGACCAACCATGCTCTACCAGCAGGACACAAGTCCACTCCCCAATCCACCAGCTTGACTCTTTTACTGAACAGTGTCCCCCTGTGTCTATCACAGACCTCTACAGGGACTCTGCAATGGCTGCTACCTTCCCCACAGCCAGGGACTTGTCCTCCCAGCTACAGGAGCCACCACCAGGCCAGAGACCACATCGAGCCTCCTTTGCATCCGTCCTTGATGTTCCCGTAGAAGAAGAATGTCTTGAAGTCCGGCAGTACTCATCATACACACTGCCCTGTCGCAGGCCCAAATCCCACACTATGAGTGAGGACCTGAACCAGTACCCTGACCAGGAACAGCACCAGGAACAGGGTGTGCCAGATTACAGCTTTCATAAGAAAGACTCCATCAAAAACCGCATCAGACGCTTCAGCGACTGGACAGGCAGTCTTAGCCGCAAGAAGAAGAAATCTCAGGTAAGATTACTTTATTTATCACTTACAGCATTCGTAAGAGGATCTCATTTATATGGCATGTAAAATGTTTGGTCACATAGTTGTGGTATTTAGTTTAAACACTGTTCAGATGTACTTCCTTCATCGTGAACACTTATTAGACAGCAGAAGGTATCAGTAGCATCCATGCACACGCAGTTTTCTGTCTGGCAAGGTTTATTAGATCATAAGCCACAGTAGTTGTCCTGGCATGGCAGAGAACCAACCACCGTCCTCTGGTCCTTAGCACCACAACACCAGCTGTCTGAGGACAGGGCACAGTGGGGTGACACAAAATGAAATTTGTAACGCAGCCAGATCTGGGTCTTGTTATTTTTGTTGCGGATGGAACAAAGATCAGAGGTACTACCTATTACAATGTAAGACATGGATGATTCACAGAAGAAGAGAAGTCAGTGGCTAATATGCGGATGTCGCAATAACTTTATCTTGGTGGGTATATCTGAAATATTACTGTATAACGTACTGATTATTTGTGTTTATTTGTTGCATGTTAATGTCTTTAGCTGTTTTGTTTGCATGCACACGTAGTGCAGGCTGTGACTTTGATGTGACTAGTTCGGATAAAGTGTGACCTTAGCAGTCATTAAGAAGACACCTCATTTCCTAAGATGTTTGAGGTTTGAAGCTAACTCATGGCTGATGCAAGTATGTAGAAATTTGAGAAACTTGAGAAGCAAACAGCTGATAAATACATATGTTTTTAACACCAGGAGAAAAATGATACATGTACCATACACGCATGGGTCAAAGGACAGGTTGGAAATAACTACAGCTTCTCTGCATGTTGTCTGCACGTGATTTAAAAAGCATATGAGTGTGTCCTACAGTCATTACATTCTCAATAGCTTTAAGTTGACATAAAACATTTGTTTAAACCAAGATGAACTCATGTTGCTGTCTGTCTTTGAGGCTTGAAAACAATTGTTTCAGCATTAATTCGTTTAGCTTTGCTTTGTAAAAGTTTTAAGAACAGTGTTTGGGCACTGCCAAGGGAATATCTGTAAGCCTTGAGAGGCTCTGTTAGAGTGAAACTAAATCCTAGCTGAGGATTTAACCCCACCTCTCCTTTATGTTAATGTTAATGACTCAGGGTTTTTCTGGCTCTTGTGTAGTTCAGATTTTTGGGTTTTTCTCTCCCAATCCTTAGACGGTAAATCTGCTAATAAGGATTCAGTCAGTCAGAATCGAACAACCGCTGCATTCACCTGCCATTTTCTTCTTTGCTCAAGTAAGAATTTGTGATCTTCTCCTTGTGCTTGGACAGCAGATAATGCTGAGTGAAATCTATGAGATCCTTTGCCTTGACACTGTCACTCAACCCTGCAGTGACATATACCTAGCAGACAGGCACTATTCAACTTGAATGTTAGCTTTCACTTTGCTATACTAATGTCTGCCTCTAAATCTCCTGCTTGCCATAACTGTGTACTAATCTACAACCATGTGTTGGTGCTTAACTGGTTTGGGGGACAGGCTAGCACCCAGAGATTTACTTCATTCTTTGTTTCCTTAGCCAGAAATAAAGCTGATAGATTAGATTTTTTTGCCTTCAGATATCCTCTAGACACTTTTAATGAGGTATGGCTATTTACGGCCTATTGCCAACTCTAGCTACAGCATGTGTGACTCCAGGTGTCTAGTTTCAGAGGTGAATGTTTATGAAAGCTAAATAGTAATTAAATTTTTAATGGGTGATTCAGGCAAAAAATAAACCTGATGACTTGTGTTCTCTCATTGTTCTCATTGTGCCTGCAAGTTCATGTTAACACATGGTGCTTAAAGCTGCTCCTGAGACTGAATTTCCTGTCTCCTTTGGGGGGTATTTTGTTGATTTGCAAGCCTCTGTGGCAATATGTCTCCAACGGCTGGTCACAGTGCCTCCTTTCAGCAGGTCAGTCAAAATAGAGAGCACCTCCAGCTCTGGTTCCCCTCCACCTGGGCTTGAAGGTTTAAAGGTCACACCACGACCCTGATGTCAAAGACCAACAACCTGTTTAATAAAAAGCAGCTGGATGAGGGTGAGGGAAAGTGTGGATACTAGGGTGGAAACTAGGTAAAACTGGAGAAGCCCCGCCCTGTTCTGAGTACACATTTTCCTATGGCTTTGCTACACAAATACTGTGTATATCATGGTGGCAGGTGGACATACCACTGGTAAGGCTGTCCATAAGTGAACACTGCAGGTTCACTGTTGTCTCGCAACCAAACGTGATTTCTCAGTTGTCTGGTTACATGATGTGAGAAGAAAATATGCCTGTAGGACTCAATGTAGGATCACATAGCTATTTTTTTTCTTGTGCAAGCAGAGAATTTGTATACATGTTTGAGTTAAGTGAGAGATGGGAACAAACGAAGACAGAGAAAGGGCTCCAGCATGATGGCACAAACTGTGTCTGCATGTTGAGAGCACTCCACTCTGTTGCCGGGGGCAGAATCAATGCTGCAATCTAGTCAAGTGTAGGTAGGCTGTCATTAGGCATGAAAGAGTGCAATTCCATCAAGTGTTCATTTGTGGAATTGGGAACCCATAGCAGACCTCAAATGACGTGAAATTGTCTGAGCCTGGAGGGTTCCAACCTCCCAGGTGCCATCACAGGAAATTTGTCCCACTTTCTCAGTCTAGTGAAAGATTTAGTGACTGTAATGCAGACTTTGAAGAAGATTCAAGTGACTTTTTAAAAAGTTTCTTCTCCAATTTTGCATTGCCTGGGGGATAATTGAAAAGAGCACAGTTAGATTTAGAATGCAGGCTCACGGGGCTTCCTGTATATACAGAGATGTATACAGTTGTGGTGTTTTTTGCCTAGAGTTAGCTCAGAACAAAATTTGGTGAGATAATTCAGAACTCTCTAAAGCAGTTCAGCGCCACCACTGGGTGCTAATCAATAATCTTTACCTTTTTCTCAATTTTTGTCTTATCAGGAAGCCAGGTACAAGGACCTGGGTGATGCCTTTGACAGTGGAGTTGATGGCCTGACTGCAGACACCAGCTCCCCCTCCCAGGTCTCTAGCCTCTTCTGGTTCCCAGGAGCCTCCAGGGCTCAATCATCAGGAGCCATTCACCAAACAACCAGTGATGCCCTCCGCCAGAACATTTATGAAAACTTCATGCGGGAGCTGGAGACAGGCACTGGACAGGGAGGAGCAGGAGGAGGTGAGAGAAGAGACCCATCAACTGGCACTGAAGAGGGGGAGAGCAGCAATGAGTCGGCTGAAGGCTCGCTGGAGCAACTGGACCTCTTGTTTGAGAAGGAGCAAGGGGTGGTTAGAAGGGCTGGGTGGCTTTCTTTCAAACCCCTGGTCACCCTGCACAAGGACAGGAAGCTGGAGCTGGTGACCCGTCGCAAGTGGAAACAGTACTGGGTGACTCTGAAAGGTGAGTGTCAATCTAGGAATTGCAACTTGCATCTATTTCTTTTTCCTTGTAACTTCATTTTACATTCCCTCTTTTCCAGGATGTACGTTGCTCTTCTTTGAGACTTATAGTAAAGGTTCCCTGGAGCAGGAGATGTCACCTCGCTACGCTCTGTTGGCTGAAGATAGCATTGTGCAGGCTGTACCAGAGCACCCCAAAAAGGAGAATGTTTTCTGCCTCAGTAACTCTTATGGAGATGTCTACCTCTTCCAGGTGAAGCACATAACCTCACGCAATGCTCTGGAAAGTTAAATCAGCCTATGTTTAATGTGGCTTTGCTGAACTAGATGTGAACAGTGTGTATAACTGCATGCTTCCACAGTGCACAGTTGCATGTTATGGTTCTGGTAAAATGATACTTGACATACACTTTTACGCTTCCCTTCCCTCGAGTGTGGCATATGAAGTGACAAATTTCGGCCAGCTAGGGATTTAAAAGCAAAGTGCCAACCTGTCAGCTATAAGAGCACAAACTATTTGCTCGTTGTGCTTACTGACCTACATATCGCTACCAAAATCACTCCTAAGTCTCAGCTCTTTCCATGTAGTCTCCTCCACTCTACATTACAAGCTTCCCGACCTGCACTCTTGTCGTGGTGACCAGACCTACATCTAACAAAATGGCTCAGTGTGGTGCTGATATGGCCCCAGAGGCAAGCAAGCAGAAAGTTGGCTCTGTAACCTGAAAATGGCCTGAGTTGCCACTCACATGGCCTGTTAAGCAAGTGTCATGCTCATCATAAAAGGGGTTCAGGCCCAATGTGAATCATTTTTAAAGAGAAATATTGCTGAAACAGCTTATTAATAGAGAAAATGTTTTATTTCAGCAGCAGTTCAGTATCTATGCCTTTTTTAGAGCCATAACATAATTTTTTTGATTGATCCAGAAAACCCCAGCTTTTCCCCCAAAGATCTTACAATATAATATCACATCTACACAACAGCAGTAGATCCTTGATCCCGGAAGGTTAAACGGATGTCTGAAACTGGCTCTTAACTGGAATATTACTATTCCCTGTCTTTCTCTGCCCTTCCAGGCCAGCAACCAGACTGACCTGGAGAACTGGGTGACAGCCATTCACTCTGCCAGCGCCTCACTGCTGGCAAAGCGCCAGGGAAAGGAGGATACAGTGCGTCTCCTGCGGACCCAGGTGCGAGGCCTGCTGCAAAAGATCGACATGGATGGGAAGATGAAGAAGATGGCTGAGCTGCAGCTCACTGTGGTCAGTGACCCAAAGAACCGCAAGGCCATTGAAAACCAGGTGAGAAAAATGAAATCAAAGGATATTGTTGATTAGCACTGATACATCAGCTGGTGTGTGTATGTTTTTTAATAATACATTTATAGGTATCGAAACTCCTCTGAGTCATTTTTCGTTGTGATGCGTGTTGCCACATAACATGCCCTACTAAAATTTTTCTGGTTAAGTGACTGCGGTGACAAGCCTTTATTTAGTGCCTTAGTTTTGTCTGTGGGTGGGTGAAGTGGCCTAAATGCATAAGTCCCCAAACACATCATGATGGACTCAGGGGAGCAGCTCACTTCCCCAAGCATCAGATTGGGAATCCAGATGTTTCCTGGTAATGGGCTCTCAACATGCATTATCCTCTTCTTCCTCCTCCTCCTCCTCTTCACAGCCTGGGGGAGATTCCAAAACACCCAGCACTGTGCTGTAGCCTACACACACAAGATTACTGATGGGTATAAAAAGCCTATAACCTATAGCTTAGAAAGATGAAAAATCCTTTTTTACGAGAAATTTGTGTTTGTTGTGGAATGTGGGAAAATCTGGATGCTATTTTATATACCTGTGACTGAGACAGTCAGAGACCCGAAGAGCCCCCGGACAGGGAGACGGCTCACTGCAGTAATGACCAATGGAGATGTCACTGCCTGACTGACTGGGAGCTTGTATCTGTTCCCAATTAACCAGCATGCCACTTCATAGTAGACAAAGAGACAGACGGACTTGGAGTCAATGATAGGGTCAGAGCGGTATGGAACAGGACTCTGATACAGGCGCCCCAAGGCTGATGATAGATTTAAGGTTCCGTGGGGTTGTCTAGCACCAACAGGGCACCACTTTGATGTCCCTGCCCACCCCCATCTACGTCTACTGAAATCAGTGCCAGCAGACCTCTTTTGAAGTCAGCCTTTGCCCCCTTTCACACACACACTCTGTGATCAAGTTGCATTGAAAGGCTTATTAGGCATTAGGGCTTTTACAGCGAGCTGGGGGCAGATGTTATAGAGAAAAGATGAGAATCTGTTAAAGGAGAAGCTTATTTCTGCTGCACTCAGTCTCTCAACTAGATGTAAATAAGTGGTGCACGCAGGCCAGATGGGCCCAAACATGTCTTTCTCTTCACTGGTGTTCGATGACCGTCTCAGTGCTTCAATTCAAGCCTGCTAGATGCATGAATCAATAGACTGCAAATAGGTCTTGATGCACCCTGGTATGAATCATCAAAACAAATTTTATGCACAAGACTATTTTAGAACATCCCTGAATGAAGACGCAGATATTTGATTATTGACAAACAGATCCAGATGGCGTGTAAATCAGAAGCATGCTAATATCTTTTGTGATTGTTTAACACAGACGTGAGTTTTTTCAAAGGAGCAACTCTCCTAAATTTGTTGTTGCTTTTGAGGAAGGAGCTCTTATGATTTACTCAGTAATACATTCTTCGCCATCTCCTAAATATTACATAACACTAAATGCTAAAACATAAGAGCATCAGGTCATCAGGTTGGCAACCTCTAAATGCATAGAGATGAACAGAGTGTTTCATTGAGTATGTGTGTATTTTAGTTGTTACCTATAAGAGTACATTTGTTCAAAATGTATGCAGTGTCTCTCAAAACCTTTTCCATCCTTCTAGTCCTTCAGTGTATCTCTTTATGCGCACTGATTCCCCAGCTCGATGTGAATGCCATTAATGCCTTTGTTTGATGATTTTCACAATTATTGAGATATCTCACATACCAAATGCAAGGTCATCTTTAACCAAAGCACATGGAATGGGAATAATGGCTGTCTGTCATTGACTCGAGACTTGTTAAAGGAGGCCACCTGCACTGTGTACATAGGCGTTTTCATGACCCAGTATGGTCCCGTGGTAATTTCTGTGCATGTCCTGTTGTTTAAGATGTTTGAAAAGTCAGAGGTTCATAAAACACGACTCTCCCTACCCTCCTGGGTTTGTTCCTAATCCTAAAGAATGCTATCGGTGTGAATGAGACCTTATGGGACAACACCATGCGGTGCGTTATAATAAATGAACTCATAGTGCAGACGAGAGCTATAAAAGTCAGTTATAGAGGGTTGTTTAACTTAAGGGTTCTCATTAAAACCAGTCTCCAGCCAACAAAATAAGCACTTTCTCATAGCTTATATAGTACAAACAGGGATGCAGAGTGCAAGCTAAATTGTATATATGTATTTAGTGTGTGCTAGGTTGAGGTTTAACTGGTGGTCTGCATAACATCACTACCCTCTCTAGACTTACATTAAAAAATGGCATTAGAATTTACTGCACATGCATTAATTCCCTGCTGGGCATACACCCCCTCCCCCCTTCACTATCAGACCTCCACCAATTTATGCCTTCATCCTCCACCAACATCTGCAAGCAATCGCAGCTTGATGGAAAGCACTCAACTGACCCTCTTTGACTCTCTTTTTTTCTCCCCTCTCCTAGCCCCCTTAGCTCCATTTTTTTCCTCACATATTCACCAAATTCACCTTTAGAACCTCCACCAGGCCTAACAAAGCAATACTCTTCTTTTTCTTTCAGATCCAGCAGTGGGAGCAGAACCTAGAGAGGTTTAACATGGATCTGTTCAGGATGCGCTGCTACCTGGCCAGTCTACAGGGGGGAGAGCTGCCCAACCCAAAAAGCCTTCTAGCTATCGCCAGCCGCCCCACCAAAACTACCCTTGGACGCCTCGGGATTTTCTCCGTCTCCTCCTTTCATGCATTGGTGAGAAACCTCAGGACAGAGGAGGGACAAAGGAATGAATGCAGAACAAGAACAACAGGACCAGCAGCATGCTCTTGTTTTTAAACACCCCCCTTTTGTGTGTTTTCAGTTTAAATTAACTTGATGTCTAACAGTAACCTTGAAAAATCTTTTAATCATTTGAAATAAAACCACATCATGCAAACACCCCCTTTAAGCACTGGAGAAAAATAAACCTAATTAAGATGGTTTGATTAGATGGGATTTTTTTGTTGAGCTAAGTGATTGCAGTCCTGATAGAGATGTCTGTTCAGATCTGTTCCAGAGATGAGGCCACACTCAGAAGGCGCTCATTGTCCCTGACTTACCGACAGAGGAAGAAAGGCCTTTTCTCTTCACTCAAAGGCCTTGACAACCTGACAAAGAGAGGCCGGGACAAGAGGCCCTCTGCATCACAGGTACAACTGAGCACACAACAACTGTAGATGGGTATGATTTTGAAAATAAAAAGTTGGTACTCTGAATACAATATTTTGATATCTTATAATAACAGTGTAAGAGTTAGTTTTAAATTTTGCGAAGTTGTTCAGGTGCAGGTATTCAACATTTTCATTTCAGAGCTATTGGTCTTATTTACTTACTTCAGGTGGTCTGTGTTAACAGAGTATCCTTCACTCAGCAATACGGGAAACTTCTCACAAACATTCTCATAATATGATCATGCGCAATTTATAAGAAAGCATGCAGACACCATTGAGGTACACAATGTATGTGCATATTTGTAAAGTAAAGATGAGAACAACTGTATCTAGACACTTACACCCCACAGCACATGATGCATATTTATTAATGAAACAAGGTGAAAAATGTTGCCTTAATGCTTATTCACTTGTACAATACCTTCACTAACATGAAAGAAAGCAAGAGATCATGCAGCGTTTTTGGCACATTTTCCCCCAAGGAGATTTTGTTAATTAGAAGCGCATAAGCTCGCGTTCCCCTCTGCTTCCCGGTAAGTTTCAGTGCAAACCACCCATCAACATAAACACAGGGGAGCATTCCTTAACCCAGGTGCACAGGGGGTCTAAATCCTCTCAGGTTAGTAATTAGACTCATGCAGGCTAGTTATTTATTGATAGAGAAGTCCACCACTCTGCACCCTGAAGGTACAGCCCTGGAGAATATCTACTCTTGGTGGTCTATTTTAGGAATCACCACAGTAAACAGTCATTTCCTCAAGTCTTTTATGGACCTCTGTTCATTAGTTGAGACCATAGGAAAGGAGATTGATGTGGTTTTGATTAATGACAATCTATACTCATTTTATTTATGCTGTCAAGTCATTATGCTGTTTTATTGTTTTGGAGCTAGCACAGAACATGATCATGTTCTTCAGTAGATGAGACCTGATTTGCGACGGCTTACAAATCGTTCCCCGTCCTCTTTCTCTCGCTTTTATCTAACTGGTCTGTCCCAACACCTGCTCTGTGATAGTCATGTTTGTGCATTTGCACATGTGTCAGTGAATAAGGTGTGTTGGTGTGTGCTATTATTTTTCTGGGGAACTCCAGCCGGCTGGCCTAATGAGGCCCAGTTACATTTCACAGTGCAGAAGGCTGAGGTGGCGCTGCAGCACACACATGAATTATTAAAAGCCATATGTGGTAGATGGCATTCTCCACTCTTTCTTCAGCCCTGCAGTCACCGGCAGATGGTTGGTGTAAAGACACTAAATATTAAACAGCTTCCTTTTATTTTTTCCCCAGGTCCCCCATCTCTTATAAGATTGTTTAGTGCTTTTTTGTGTTTTTTTTTTTTAAACACTGAAGGAACAGTTAATGGCTATTAATGCATAAAAGGATTTTCAGGGGGCTGGGTTTTCCTGGGCATCTGCTGTTTGTTTTCTTTATTTCAAGAGTTACAGAATATCATAGTGTTAGTTTCTGTTATTTTTGTGACTTGTTGGAAACTGTTATGGCCATTTAAAATTATGTTGTTACTCATCACTTCCCATTCTCTCATGTGGTACTGACAAGGCGTGCTTGTTGGAGAAGGATTTGGACAGTGGGGCCATGTCAGGAGCCAAATTATCCTCTATACACTCATCTGTTACCTTCTTAGGTTCTCTAAATGTGCTTTCTTCTTCTTTTTTGCTTTCGCTCCCCCTATTTTGTTCTCCTTTAGTTCTCATTCCTCAACTCAAACACACTAACCCTTGTATCCAAACATCAGAACATTACTTGGTGGTCTTTCTCTCTCAGTTTCCATACTGACTCATCTGTGTTGACTAAACTTAAATCTCATTTACAACTGCGATGTTGCGCTTGACAACCTTGACCCAAAGTCATGGTCTCCCCCACCATCTCGTTCTCTCTTGTTTTCTCATCTCTCATCCGTCTTAGCAAAGCTATGTATACAGTACGGGGCTGGCTGCCATTCGGCTGTGGGAAATAGGCCAGAAAGCTCTGAGGATTTGTGGGAGAGTTGGTAAAGCTTTCTAAAATTAGCCCGTTTACGGCGAAGCAGCACTGTTTACAGCCACTTTATAAATGTACTTGTGTTGGGGAGGGAGAGTTACTGTAGTCTGCTGATCAGAGGGCAGATGAGGGTTCTTACTACCATAACAGGAGAGCTTTTCTGATCGTAAAGGAAACATCTTTGAGTTGTTTTAGAGAAAAATTATCTTAGAGAAAGTGACAGTCCCAATTGTTTAAGTGTTCAATACATACTATCAGAGGGAAATTCAGCTTCCACTGAGTCTTTGGCTTTGAGTCCCACCCATTTTAGGAACAAAATGCCCATTTCTGTCGTCAGCCTTGCCACCTATCATAGTTCTCCTGCAGCTTGTCTAAGTGTGGACTGGCTCTCTCTCAACATGATATTATTTCTATTTT
>OMLM01002750.1:5754-19907 GCA_900302695.1 Helostoma temminkii
GTGTGCACTTTAATAAATTAATTTAAAAGAAATAATAATGTTAACATTATCAAGCTTTAAGGCCAGTTGTGTAATAAATTACTGTTCAAGCAGTAGAGAAATGCTAACACAGCCTTATAAGTTCTGTGGCTAAAGCTACATGACCTAAGTGAACCGAACACCAAACTCAAAATGATCATTGGTTTAAACTGTACAGTGTGTTCAGCTGTTGGCAAACTAGACTCTTACAGTCCTGTGAAGTAAAAATTAAAGGTATGTTCATATGCAAGAAAGGCACCCTTAAGCAATTTACAGATTGCTAAAAGCGACTGTGTTTAATGAGGGGAACAATCCATCCAATGCCCAAATTGTTCAAGCGCTTTCTTTGTTTTCAGTATCTGTTTGATTGTGCACCAAAGTAACCGAGGTATGATTGGCCTCAAGTTGTAAAACTCAATCAGTAACTACAAGAAATCTATTCCAATATTACACTCTGGCCTAAGAGCATATTTTCAGGCAGCTCAAACTCACAAAACAAACAACTGTGTTCTCATATTGACAGTATATTTCATCATACCAGAACAACATGGGACGTGTTTGTTAGAGGGTGATACTATTCAACTACAGCATGTTATTTTGTTAATCAATGCTCATACCATTCAAAATAAAGTGATTACTAAAAAATACTGAGGAACAAATGGTGGCATTTACACATTAGGCCTAAATTATTATTTTGTTTAAACTGTGGCGGCAGCATATAAATTAAGACATGCACAAACATTAAGATGACTGACACAATTTTGTGCATAATTCACATTCAAGAGCAGTCAACCCATGTACAAATGGGATAGCAAAACAATGCCCCTGTCAAATGCACTATTAGGACAGTGTAATTTATGACACTTGCAAAATACCATTTTTGATAAGTTGGCCAGTGAAAACATAACTTTTCAATCTGAATATGGAATATATAATATTAAACTTAATATAAAACCTCTATATGGTTACAAACTGTATTGTAATTATAATGGATGTGGTGAAGAAAAGTGCATACACATTCAAAATCCTAGTAAATTATACAAGATTTTTGCAAGGGGCACTGAAAGAGGTTACGGACACCATACTTAAAACAAATTTTAAGTCTCTGAGGCAATTCATGTTCATCCATCTGTCCAGAATCAACTTGAGCACGTCACGTCACAGTTAATTCCTGCTCTTTCTATGTCACATTTTAACAAAGTAAGCCACAGAACTGACTGGTAAGGCAACATGTATACTGGATCAGCAACAGTGCGTTCAAATTCAGTGTGTGTGTTGTGGTCTGGGATTGTTGATGCATATGGTGCTACCGGCACCCAGTAAAAGATTGGGTTTGTCCAAACAAAACAAAACAAAACAAAAAAATTCATAAGGTTTAATAGTAAAAGGGATATCAATATAAATGACAGTGAAGGGTTTTACCACTATAAAATAGGTTCACGTTAGAATACAATAGAGTTCATATAGGCAGACTTTGTTCGTACCTTTTTGTTAAAGGTTTGGAGGAAACGTTGCTTTAACGTGCAGAAAGGCAGATCAAGGCCGAGCAAGCACGTGACTGCTCTGGAGTGTAAGCTGCAGCATAAACATGCAGCATCTCATGCTTGGATGACAAATCCCACTTAAGCCTGCTGCAGTTCAGGACTGAGACCATGAGAAACTAACTCACCAGGCTAGTGTCCAAGCTAAATGGGACATGGTCCAAAACTTGGCTGATGGCCATTTCCCCGTTTGTTCTGCTGCGTCCACATTTACTGACCACTTGCTGACAGATAAAACTATATCAACACATTTATTAACATTTCTGTGGCTGCAGAAATCAAACCGAATAATCTGAATATATGCTAAGGGCTATTCCCACACACCAAACCTCTCATTTACATGTTATTGGATGAACTCCATGCAGTGAAATGTCTGAAAGCATAAAGAAAATATATTTTTCATTGCTAACAACAGACATCAAACAAGGTGAGTTACCCTTCTCTTGCTTCAAAAAAATAAGCACAGAGAAATGGGTTATGAGTCAGTGTCAGCTGCATATTTGTCACAATAAAAAAATAATTCAGATCATCAAACATGCAGTTTTTTTTAATGATTATTTCATTTATTAAAGAAAGAAGCTGTCCAAACCGAAAAGTAATTGCCCCCTAAACCGAATAACTGGTTGTGCACCCTTAGCGGCAACAACTGCAATCAGGCATTTGCGATAACTCACAATGAGTCTTTCACATCACTGTGGTGGAATTTTGGCCCACTCTTCTTTGTGGAATGGTTTTAATTCAGCCACATTGAAGAATTTTCAAGCATGAATGACCCATTAAAGGTCATGCCAAAGCATCTTAATCAGATTAAGTACAGACTTTGACTAGACCACTGCAAAACCTTAATTTTCTTGTTTTTGCTTATTTTTTGACCCATTCAGAGGTGGACTTGCTCGTGGGTTTCATTGTCCTGCTGCATAACCCGAGTGTGCTTGAGTTCACAAACTGATTGACGGACATTTTCCTTCAGGATTTTCTGGTAGAGCGCAGAATTCATGGTTTCATCAATTATGGCATCCAGGTCCTGAAGCTACAAAGTTGCCCCAGACCATCACACTACCACCACCTTATTTCACAGTTAATATGTGTTATTTTTATGCCAGATGTTTAACTTTTGTCAAATTCATATACCTTGGAACTCCCATGATGCCACTTAAGCCCTGTCTCTTTCTTACTGTTGAATCGTGAGCACTGACCTTAACTGAGGCAAGTGAGGCCTGCAGTTCTTTAGATGTTGTCCTGGGTACATTTATGACTCACTGGAGTCCCAACACCTTAGAAAAAATATTTTGAACCCTTTCCAGACTGACATACGTCAGTTACTTTGTTTCTCATCTGTTCTTGAATTTCTTTATATCATGGCGTGATGTGTTGTTTTTTGAGATCTTTTAGTGGGCTTCACTTTGTCTGGCAGTATCATTCATGATCAAATACCTCCACAGCGATGTGAAAGAGACACATTGCCAGTTATCGCAAAAACTTGTTGTAGTTGTTGCCATCAAGGGTGGCACAACCAGTTATTAGCTTTAGATGGCAATTACATTTTCACATATTGTAGGGTCAGGCATGCTTGGACAACCTTTTTCCCTCAATAAATTAAATAATCACTTAAAAACTGCATTTTGTATTTACTTGGGTTATATTTGTGTAATATTACAATTTGAGAACTGTATATGTCTGTGTTTGTGTGTGAAAGAGAAATACGTGTGCGCATGTACCTCTGTGTCCTGATTTCACCACAGAATTAGTCAGCATGTAAACTTTTTATGTTTGAGGTTTAACTACACCTTTGACTTTTGTAATTGTCAAAGCTGGAAAAAATCTGATATCACAATTAACATTCCATGCTTGGGCTTCATTTTAAAGAAAACCAAAAGTGTTACTGGCCAACTTATTGATCCTCGTTAATTTATACTCTACTGGCATAGTTATTAACCTCGAGGTCTTTATTAATCTCTCTCTCACTTTCCCCCTTTCAGAGTTGAAGGGTTATGGGATGAGTGATGGAAGGGGTGAGTTGTCTACAGGCATACAGAGCGCAGTTCACGAGGCTTGAGTGAACCACAATGCTCATTAACCACCTACACAAACTGCTACAAAATCTTCTACTAACTGAGACAGCATGAGCAGTTTATCAAACAGCTACTGAACAAGCAGAACAACCCCCAGCAGAAATGTGACGTCTTTGTCGGTTTGATCGCACTCAATTAGCTGAAGCCCCCCAAACAGAATCAGCAAATACCCAAAATTAAAGAGATTGGGACATTCCTAAAAATGATCTTTCTCCTTTACCATATCTTTAGATTAAAATCAAATTGGTTTCTGGTAACGAAAGGTTTAAACATATTTGTAAGTGTTTGTGCCTTTTGTCTTACATTAATATGGCCAACTACAGGCACATTTATGCAATTTTATACTTTTGATTACTTTTTTGTACATGGTAATCAACCATATACCACATAAAAAAATCACGAGGACATAATCATGTTTGACAAAAAAACAAACAAAACAACACTGTTCGTCCATATACAAAGCATTTAAATTGCACAATTTGCAACACAATCCATGTAGTATCCTGTAAAAATACTTTAAAGGTTGGATCCCTAGCAATGGTGTGAATATAAAGTATGTGAATGACAAGCATGGTTACGTGTGACAAGCATGGTTATGCTTGCTGTATATGTGGGGACTGACTGAGAAAGTCTGAATTTCCCTTGGGGTGAGGTTCAGCCTCTTCAACAGTCTGTAAAAGGTCTGAAGGGCTGCTTTCAGTGCCCTGGGACGGGAAGTTGAAGTTTTCTTCTGCTGGCTTGAGCTTACACTCCTTAATGAAGAGTTCTGTTCCATCCCAGTTGCTAAGGTCACCATGGGCATTGCCAGGTTTGCTACCATTGCTGCTGCTCCTGTTGAGCACGGAGGAGAGGCTATGGGCACGGTTGGTCAAAGGCTCACTGAGATTATGCACAGAAAAGGATTTCCCAAGACTGCCTTCCCAGTCTGAAGGCCTCTCATCTGGGAGCAGCAGCATGGGGCTGACCTCAAGACTCACGTGCCTCCTCCAGACCTCCTCAGATTTCAAGTCAGGCTTCTTCCGCAACTGCACTCCTTCCTGGACAGATCCTGCCTCGCTGTCCCCTTCCTCGTCAACCACACTGGATCCCACAACAACAGAGGGACCTAGTGTCCCTTCATCTGCCACCACCCCATCTGTCATGTCATCTGGAACAGGCTCAGTGGGGCATCGGAGGCTGGTAGGGTGCACCATGGGGGGCAGCTGGAGAGTGAACCCCCCAGTTGAAGAAGGTGGTGGTGGCAAGTCAGGGAAGTGTGGTCTTTTTGAGGTGCCATTGGGTGTAACCAAGGTAGGGTAGGGGCTATCTGGGGGCAGCAGGGGTGATGGGGAAAGTGAGGCTGTCGATGGGGGGTAAGATGGAGGCGCTGAATCTGGGGGACCATCATCGTCGGCAGGCGCAAGGATGAGCCGCAGACCTCTCGGGTTGGGGTTGAGGGAACGGCGTATGCCTGCGTTGTTATCTCCTCCACCTCGATTCGGATCACCACCCTGGGGAGAGGAAAGATCTCTACCAGTGAGTGAGGTCTGGTAATCCGAGCTGTGGTGCTGGTTGTTGTCCAGCTCGAACAGAGGCAGAGATGACAGGGTTAGTGCTGAGGGACCTTTCTGCAGGACTTGGCGGTAAATGTCTAGCAAAGAGTCCAACTTTGTCTCAATGGAAGATACCTGGGAGCAAAAGCAGAGAGCAACAGAGTAAGAATATGAGGAGGAGACAGGAAGCAAGAGAGTAAAACTTTAAGGGTTGATAAGCAGCTTATGGCTCAATGTTCTCTTGTATTATCTAAGGAATTTTACAGTTAAACTGACAAATTTATAGCAGTTATCTCTGAAACAGAAAGTGAGTTCTGAAAGGCACAAATCCCAGTTGTGTCAACTGATAATCATCAACATCCCAAATGTTCATGCAGATATACAGTATGACTAATATCAAAGGGAAATAAAATCTTGCAAATGCATTTCTAAAAGACTGTGCTGACGTGCTTTCCTCTTCCCTGATGTTTCTCTAAACTCACCTGTCTCTCCACCTTACACACTCGCCCCAGCATGCTCATGCCCTCCAGAGAGTCTCCGTCTGGGTGTAGCTTGTCCCTCATCTTCTTATCCACAGGTATCTGGCCTTTTCCCAGGATCTGATCCACCCTGATACATAAACAAACACACAAACAGGTATTAATACATTTGAATAGAATCATTTTGTGTAATAGTAGGCACCTGAACTTCATTTCAGGTTATCCCAATCAGGCAATAAACCTAAAGCAATAGTAGGGTGTTAAGAGTAGAGTTAGTGTCAGTGTTGTCATTAATTAAAAAGCATCATTTTCATATTTCACCTGATGTAGTAAATTGTTTATATACTGCAAACTACTGTTTAGTAACAAATGAAAACATCCATCAACAATATTTTCATAACTCCCTAAATGGAATAAAAAGTAATTAATGAACACTACATCTCAAAATTCAGCTGTTCACAGAATGTTCACAGAACAGTTGTTGTCGCTGTTAGATGTTTGGTTAGTAAATACTAAATAGAAATAAGACCAGAAATTCAGAAACAGTTCACAGACCACACATATGATGTTTATATAAGACCATCATTTGCTATTCCATATTTAGCATTTAATTTCGATTGACAAAAGTAGAAAAAAAAAAGTGACAGATCGTGTATATAACTTTATATAACTTGCATCCAAGTTACCTCTAGCGCCAGGTTTTTCAATGGAGTTTTGATCAAATAAGGCTATTTATTGCACTAAAATAATGTCTAATCAATGAAGTTAGTGAGCCACAGCATGCAAAGATACCGCAGACAAAAATTATTTTAGTTTCCTCTTCTTCAAACTACATGAATTTCCTAAAAGCTACTTAGACACACAAGACAGCAACACACACACGATAATGTTTCCCACCCTCACGTGAAGGGAAAAGGTGTATGTAAAGAACTAAAGATGAGACATAACATTGAAGCATTGGAGGATGAGTTTGGATATTTGTGAGACTGTTTACTTGCCTACACACATTTTAATGTATTTAAATAGGATGCAAATATCTGCAGCATGTCAGACAGGGTTAATTAAAATGGTACCGAGTGGGTGGAGTAGAACAGATTCAAGACTTAGTTTTTGTAACTTGTAATGCGATATGGTTTTCACTTGGTTGCTATGAATGTCTAAACTTTCTAGTACTCATTGCATTTTGTAGTTCAAACTCCAACCTTTTGGTACTGAAAGAAAGGTAATATAAACGGTGACTATTTGCATCCCTGTCTGTTTCCATAGATATGGACTGGGAAGTAATGGTCACCAAGGGGGCAACTAATGGGTTTCTACTGCGGGTCGAAGTCAAATTAAGTGAAATAAAAGTAACCCAGAGCAAAGGGACTTCTTCTTGTTGTTGCTGTAAGAATAGTGCAGAGCAGGAGAAGACATGTTCCTGGGTCGGCTACTCAGGCTGGGACCAGAGCCTGCTGCACTGGCCAGTCTGAAGACAGGAGAAACACTGGGTCAGATACATCTCTCTCTTTCACACATACACACTGAAGTTTGAATGTACACCAATTAATAAATCATCTACTCACTGGTATTAAATAACACCGGCATTTAGATACACACCGAGTAGAAGGAAAAAAAATGGTAAAAAGGTTTGTTTGTTTTTGTTATGGTTGCTGTAGGCCTGTATCAATGTTGTTAATATAGCTATTTACAGTTTTATCATCTGCAGCAACAATAACTTGTAATTTGACAGTTGTTATTTCTGTTTCTCAGACACTACATCCATATCATGTCAAGAGGTTTACATTGTTGAGTTTATATTATCCACAGAGAGTAAAACCATGAATCCAGATGGTCTGTGTGTATGTACAGGCTTTGCCAGCCTTCATATCAACACTCTGATACACAAGACGAGCACTATGTTATTCCCCAGAGGTACTACCTACAACACCAGATGACAGACTGAGCATGAGCTAGAAACAAACTTCCTCTTAGAAGAATAATAGTTTACAAAAGTCCCAGTGCAGAACAGAATTACAGTGCCCCCTGCTGAAACATTACTTTTAATTTTGCTTGCAAGAAGTAAATAATTTTCCATGGCCAAACACAAAAGGATTGAAGCCTTTATATATTCATGTAGGATGAAGGAAAAATATGCAAATAATGAAAGTTAGAAAAAGCTTAACTGGAATGACCAACTCACATTATTAAAGCACTGAATTTCTGAAAATGTTTGGGACAAGGTTTTTATAGGACGACAAATGCAGCTGTGATATCAAGAAAGCACTAGGCGCTTTATATTACATATATATAGTTCACACATAACATATGTTGTATACTTTGTGTCAGGAGGAAACAAATAAAAAATAGTTCAGCAAATGAGCAGTGCTCTTATTGGAAGATTAAAACTGTGAGCTACAATGTTAAACCATGTATGCATAAAACTCTCACTGGGGTTGAAACATGCTTTGATGAATTAAAGTAAAGTCAAACATGGGTCAAATGGCACTTAAGTGGAAGTGGAACGCATACGCTATTAGCTCAGTAACTTCAGATTGATTTGATTTGACATTGATTCATATTCAATTATTATTTGTCTACAATTTGGGAAGACATACAAAAGTGTTTTTTGGCTGCTCTTTTTTAGAAAAGTATTTTTTGTGTCTAAAGAGGATAAACTTTATCAGCTGTGTGATAAAGTTCATATTGCCATTAGATTTTTGGCACAATTTAGAGTTACTGTTTGTTATTCCATCGTCAGTTAATAAATCATTATGAAGATGAATATTAATTTACAAGCAGGATATAACTTTTCTGATACATCTGACAAAATGTGAATGCATGTTGTTTGACCCAAGTATGACATTTTGGCAAGGTTAGTAGATGAGTTGTCTGTGCAGCGATGACAGGGTAGGTCTAATAATCTAACCCTGGTGCAGACTGTTTCCTCCAGGCTTGGCTGTAATATAAATGCAGGGAAGGAGAAGAAAAGGTCTTGACGCGACTGCTGAAAGGCCTTGGAGGGGGACCCACTACTCTGTCTAGTCTGGGAGAAAGAGGGGACACACGTACACATACAGTACAGATGCACAGTCTTTTAATGAAAGACATAGTTGGAGGTAGGATCAAGATGAAAGAATTGCAATTTATAACCTCTATAGAACTAAGAGGAACTGCAACAACCTCTGGAGCAACATCCACCTGTGCAAGTCTCTCACTCATCGGACAACTCAATTAAAACACATGAAGATTAGAGTAAACTCAACATTCAATAAATAAGCCTATATATGTGTAAATAATTCATTTTTTATGAAGAAAAATGTATCCTGACCTGGTCTGAAGGCTTTTGATTCGACAGAGCATGTCCAAGTGTCCTGCAGAGTACTGCTCTATGACGTCCTTCACATCATATGGACGCAACGTCTCCTTAAACTTCTTCTTTGCTACATGGAACTTCATGATCCTACACGAGCACACACACACGCACACATCCACACAATCAAATTCATAATAAATAAAAAGACAGAAACAAAGAGCTCTTCAGATGCTGTTCAGAGACCTAAAACCAACCACTAGATGGTAGCAGCAACTTTGCGAAATGCACAGAACAATCCTTGTTACATCTCTCCTATGAGTAGTAATAAACAAACATTATTAAAATCTCAAATACCTTAGCGAGTATCTAACAGGTCCCAAATTGATGGTTTTCTTGTCAACTCTATAACAACCAAAATAAAACACTTTGAAACTGGAGCGGAGTCCTCTATCACAGTCTATTTGGCGAACGGAGCCACTGCTGGGTCAATAATATTGATACAGGTAAGGTGATCTGTGTTCTAAGTTTGTTTAGATTCCCCACTGGCTTCTGCTTGTCTCAAGTTGCCTGTTTTTCTCACTATCAAAATGGAATTAATGGTGACAGCTGACCCTCTGTAATAACAGTCCTGACAGGGGAGGGGTTGACCCACACTCAATCCGACACCATGGGAAAGCCCTGGGCTGCGGATGCCCATAGAGGAGGCCTGCTGGGTGGGCAAGCTGGCTGGAGTTGGGTGGTAGTAGTGCTGTGTTTGCATGTGTGTGTGTGTGTGTCAGTACATCCTAAAGAGAACAGAGGGGCTAGTGATGGAGTGGGGTTGATAGATGTCACCTCACACAAAATAAAAGCAGGATTAAGTGTCTGAATGTCAAACCTTCCAGCAATAACTGCTTCACTTGACTGGATATTGATACCAAACTATCATCTAAGAAGGAACATTGCAAAAATAGTTGTGTCCGGAGTGGATTCCACTGACATGTGTTACATAATTCGTGTATTTTTGACGAGAAAACTACAAAAAATAATTTGGGTGATAATATCTTATACTCACCTGAATATTGTCTGTACAATAGAGTCAGGTGAACCCACAACAGTGATACTATATAGAATGTTAATGATACAGGACTCATAAACACAGGATGAGAATACAACTAAATACAAAGTAGTAGAGATACCTCTACAAGTAATGAAAGCAAATTGCATTACTGAAAATATCTTGAAAAATAATGAAAGACTCAGTATATGGAAAAATGTAGTATATCTTATTAACAGATGTGCAAATGCATACTGCTTTCTTTAAATAAACTGATGTGACAGCGTATCTAAACAATATGTTGTAGTCCACATTCTATGGTCCAATTGGATAAATTCTATACAAGACAAATAATTTAACTTAAGAAAAGGGAAAACACAAAGAGTGGTTTTTAAGAGAGTGTGATTGGAAATACTAAAACATTTTAGATAAGTGGTAAAATGAAAAAAGCTGAAATTAAGGATTAACGGGCACAAAACTGCAAATAACCATGTCTGATATTTCAATTGTTATCAGATATTTACATTTATGATTCATTGCCCTTCATTGTTCCACTTTTATCAGCTCTAAACAGCTGTTAACTATACAAAGTGGTTACAAAATGTGACTTTTTCAACAAACAAGGAGAACAATTCAAGAAAAACATGTAATGTGTGTCTCTGGATGGCCAGATTTAGAATGCATACATTTTTATTAAGCTGCAGAACATTATAGCAGGGGAGTGAAACCCAAACCATTTTTATTGAGAGGCTGAAATCGACATTTTTACAATGAAATATTAAGAGGGTGAGAAGATGCAGCAGAGTGAGAGAAGCAGTCAGTGCCTTTTGGATAAACATTTGCTCATGGGGTGCTGGTGCCAGTGTAGGAAAGCAGAGTCTGCTAGAATGCATACACACACCTACACAAGCACAAACTCTTCGCAAAACTGCTCAAATCCTCGAATTTTGCAGTAGGTTATAGAGGTGGCAAAGAGGAGAAGAAAATAACAACATTAAATTTGCTTTAGAGAAACATTTGTGAATGTATGTTCCCATCCATTCCTGTCCTCCAAAGTACAAACTACACTGATGTACCCCCTAGGGCTAATTATTTTTTGAGGTTTGAAAAGTTGCATATTTGTACCCAGTACCCAGTTTAAAGAATAGAAATAAGTACCTTGATTGTACAGCCCCAGTGACAAACAGTTGTGCCCCTAAAGGTACAATTACATATTTTATTTTCTGATTCATCCTTTCTGTTAGCTTGTGGTATTTTAATACTGTGGTTGGAATAATTTAATGATCCAGTCATGCAATCTGAATCATTCATGAGCTATCATTTGCAATCAATAGATTCAGATAATAAACAGCCTATGGTGAAAGATGGAGGCCACGCTATAATTTCTTTTTGGCATGAGAATAAATATTTCTGCAGTATGTAGAAGGAGCTCACCTAACAGCTCTGATGACAGCCTTGAGAGGAGCTGATAGATCCTCCACTGTAACATCACAATGGCAGCCTCTCTCATCAAAGGAATCCTCAGTAGTCATGCCTGTGTCCACTGAGAGAGACAAACTGTTGTTTAATAAAAAAAATGAAGCTCCGTGCAAAATCATATCCAGTCTTAAAAACACTTTCTGCATCGTGGATCCGTTTAGGAGTCTCCAAAAATGTTTCAAAGTGCAACTACTTGGCTTTTAGGAGGTGAAGAATTATGGAGAATGGACAATATTTTGCCAGCTCAGCGATGTAAGGTCCCAGAAAAAAAGAGAAAAGGCTAGCAAAAAGCACAAAGAAGATGAAAATCGAGTGAGTAATGATGTAGTGCGTGAAGGTTACAAAATCGATTCAAACAAATGATGACAAGGGAATAAGAAGAGAAATGGAAGTTAAAATAGTCAGCAATTTCAGAGGAGGAAAACAACTGTTCAGACACATGCTAAGGTCAGTATAAAGAATGATAGAGAATATAATCTTAAAAGATGTTTTATATCTGCCGGTCCATTCAAAATACACACTATAGCGGATTATTGACTGTTTGCCATTTCCCTGAACATACCGCATGTCTTGACTCTAATAAGCTTTAATAGCAACTGGCTTCAGTTCATCCCAGTATTATTTAAATACAAACTTTTATGTTTATGTTTATGTGTTATGTTATGTTAACAAAATTTATGTTAGTTCATGAAGTTTAACCAGTGGCTAAAATCTAGGTGCAGGGATCCAAAAAAAAGTAATTACATTGAGAAATCTCAGGTTGAAATGTCAATTACACCCAAACAGAAAGTCTAAGCTCAAAATAGAAAAAATCCTGTTTTTCAACCAGTTCCGTGATAAGATAACCAAAATGTTCTTATATACACTTTTGTTACAGTACACACGTCTCTACTGAAACAGGTGACCTCGACTTGTACACTTTTCTTAGGGGCTTTAAAAATCTAATATTTGACATGTTTTAAAGTTCTTGTGTTTTCATGAATTCTTTTTTTGTTGTTGTTGTTGTTATTGCTGTTGTTGTTGGTTGGTTTTGAGGTTGCATGCATGTTTTTGTGATTCCTCTTACAAACATTTTTTTTAAATAACTGACATATTGGGATCTGGTAACTTTCCTAGATTCGTGCTGGAATATGAAATAAATTTCCGTGGACTTGACCAAAGGCATGTGTTTGCGATGACTATCCTACTGGCAGGTCACTGAGGTTCAAGAGATGAAATAAAGTAAAGTGAAATAAAGTGGAAAGTAAAAAAAAAAAAAAAAAGCAGACTGTTAAAAGGGATCATTTGTCACATCTTCTGTTGGTTGGTTTACATTTACAGTAGGATGGACATATACACATAGTCCCACTCACCATCTGGGACAGCAGAGCGAGTCTGGCTTTTCAACCTCAGCGACGGCCTAAACCGCGTCCTGTCGTTGAAGCTCCAGCTCTTCTGTACTTTGGCTGGGCTCCCGCCCATCAGCCCATCAGCACTGCTCATATCATTGCCAGGAGAACAACGCTGGCGTTCAGTGATGGATGTCTGCCTGCTCTTCATGCTCTGACCACGAGGACTTGCCATCCGGACTCGCTCCTTAAAACTCAACTTCTGACTGGAGGGAGGGATTGAAGAACATAGAGGAGGAGTGAAGTAGAAATAAGAGGGATGCAAAAATATGGAAAAGGAAGTGAAACAGAGGGATGAAGAGTGATGGAAATGATAAGCCAGCCAGAGATTATTAGGGGACAGAATATGAGGAAAATTGGGGAAAGTGATTTAATGATGAAATTGAGAGAGAAAGAAAGTGTGAGACAGAAATTGGGGTTGATAGAGAGACATAAAGAGAAAAAAAGGATGCTGTCAACATCTATTTCCCTTCAGAGAGTGAGAAGAGCTCAGAGCACAGACACAGTGTAGCGTTCTGTCTTTTCCTTTAGACCAAACATCATCCATCCAACTGACATGCCAAAAGCACCAGAAAGAAGCCAGACTGCCCACCAAAGCACCAAAACAAATACTCAATATTCAAAACTTACCCGATCAGCTGGTTTTTCAATGCACTACATCATCATCACATAACTTTGAGACTACCTTAAACAAATGAGACCATTATTGAGGGAAACAACATTGTGTTTTACATTGTGGGAAAAGTTCTTTTGTTTATGAATCAAATCAATGGAAATATTGGGATCCAATGGGATTTATCGATAGCGTGGGCCCCTTTTTGGTCTCAAATGTTCACTGTAGTTGCTCCATAGTATTACTTATTCACGGTGAGAATGCTGACTATTTACCTTCATGTGAATGCCATTATATATACACCATGAATCTTATTTTTATTCACCTTTGTCGTCATTTAATACCTTTCAGGGTGGTGGGTGCAGTAAGGCAATGAGACCACCATGCAATGCAGCAGACAACTGAGAGAGATGCAAGACATTTTCCATGCCACAATTTCACACTTTTTCCGGGATCTCCGTGCCTCAAACTGAATGTTAGTATCCAGTCACAACAGCAGTTGTTTTTGTTTGAATATTCTGGAACAATTTAAAGAAGTTATTTTTATTTTTAATGATTTGTGATCATTTCCCATACTTTAGAAACCTGTGTGCAACACATTTTCAACAATTTTTAAGCAGAAGTAAATTTTTTTGTGAGCTTTTTTGAATCAGCGTAAACCCATATACTTTCTACTAAAGATATTATAACCACAAATTCT
>OMLM01002755.1:6901-18795 GCA_900302695.1 Helostoma temminkii
AAAAGCTCATCTGTCTACTGCGACCCTATCTATGGGTGTTTTGCTGATTATGCAAATAATCATTAGACAATTTTACCAGGAAGTTTCAGCAAGAAAGAAAAATCCCCTGACTGTTTCACTAAGTTCCTCATTCTGGTGGCTGCGTGTAACACTTCTTTGCTGGCTGACCTACTCGTGAAACCACCAGTCTGGCTGTGAGAGACGACATCTGAGGACTAAAAGACTCCGGCTCTGCGGATTAAGTTTTTTGTTAAGCAGGGATACTCACTGGAAAAGGTAAGCGCAAATACATAAAAGTAGTAAAAGTGTGAATTAGTACTAGTCAGAGATGTGTACCAGGTTATTGTGTAATAGCAGAGTTTGTTCATTCACACTCTGTCACACACAAACTCACTTGGATACGTTTGTAAATGAGGGTTTGCTTTGGTGAAATCACACTGCAGGCTCACTACACTGCAGATTTTTTTATTTTTATCAGCCTGCCTCAGAAAGAACAGTTTTAATCTATGACATCAGTAAAGATGGTTTTACACATCCTTAATTATGGTTTGTTATGGTTTTGCACCATAATGTGATGCAGATTTTAGTTGCCACTGCAGCGAATAATAATAATGATGATAATAAAAATATATACTTTATTAATTTCAGTGTGTAAATTGATGTAGCAGACAGCCACATTTAAAGTGCAAAGGGCTTCAGGGTTCAGTGAAATGTCCAGTGACACTTTGATATGTGACCAGGAAGCAGGAGTTGAACCTCCACCCTGAGGTTAAAGACAGCACAGCCACTTGATTTATATTTCTGTTTTACTAATTGTTTATGTCAAATTTCATACTGGATTATCTGATCTGCTCAGATTTGCTGACTGTCAAGTTAATGTACGGTCATTTAACAAACAAATGCAGCAAAAGTTATAACATCTTTCTTCATACAATTGATCATTTCAACTCTACTTAGACCATTTAAACTCAGTTGTGCACCTATTGTACTGGCCATAGAGCTGATGATACTGA
This sequence comes from Helostoma temminkii, assembly GCA_900302695.1. NCBI lineage: Eukaryota > Metazoa > Chordata > Actinopteri > Anabantiformes > Helostomatidae > Helostoma > Helostoma temminkii. The sequence goes on from OMLM01002755.1 coordinate 7,915, forward strand.
TCTAATCTAAGTCAGATTTAGGTCAGCCTGGTCCAGCTGCGCAGCATTACACTGAAGCTGCTGTGGTAGTATAAGGGTAAGTGTAAAGGCATTGTTATTGGACAACTTAAAGCAGCAGTTTATCTATGTGACTAGTTATTACTAGTGGGGCTTCAGGAGGGGATGTAGGTGGATTAATCATTTATGTTTCCATCAGGATGAAGACTGTCTCTCGTAGTTCTAACAAAGTAGTTCACAAAGTTCTAACATTTATGTATAAACTGACTGGCACAAAATTTGGTACAAACTTCATGACCCTTATTTTTAAAATACATTTACTGTTTTAAGTTAAAGATTTCAACAACTAGTTGATACAAACTGCGTGACTGGTCCATTTCAGTTCCGTGGCCGCACAGACCACCTCACAGACCGTCTCCAAAAATGTCTCCTCTCTTTTCTGGGTTTCAGTCAGCGAAGTGGAATAGAAACCCTGCTGCACACTTGTGCTTGATTTAAACAGAAGCACAAACAACCGCTATTCCTCATTGCGTTTTCCCACTTCACTCTGCAACATTGTGTAACTAACCATAGTTTCATTTTTATGACCATCAGATTTACTTATGTCAGCTTTGTTTCTGAAAAGTCACGTTAAGTCTGTAATTTTGAAATGGTGGAGAGATCTTCATATTACAGTATTCGTGAGCTTGAACCACATTTTCCATGACAGAAGCTATTTAGGGCTGCAACATTTCAAACTGTGACTGGGTGTTTCTGGCTAAAATGCATCTTGGAAATCATAAAAATGAATATCTTTATTGTAATTTCCACATACTGTACTGGACTGTGTTCGACTGTTGACATTTTCCCATGATTAAACTATGAATTCACTGTGGTAAATATGAACAGGATTTCTTCTCTGGAAGCAAAAGCACCTGCAGTAGCTGCTAAAGGCATTCGCCTACCTCCCAGCTTTACCTGAGCTTTATTACTAATTAACAAGTGCTAACAAACAGTGGACAGGGTAAACATGTTAGCTTAACATCGGGATCATGTTGTCATGCTAGCTGCAAATGTTTAACAAAACCCACTTTTGTGCCTAAGTATAACAGCAAGAAAGATAAAATGATTGTAAAATGATTTGTTTTTTTAATGTAATATTTATTCCTAGGCCTTCATTACGTGTTTGATGAATATAAGTGTGCATTAAACAGAAAAAAAGAAAAGGAAAAGTTTTGATGATTCTAATTTTTCTACAGATTCTACATGGTCAGTGATTCCTCCTTACTGACGTTTACCTAGATTATTTTCCAGCCGGCCATTTACTTTAAAATCCATTTTCTGCGTATGTCCTCTCTTCTAGTTTCCCTGCTGTTTTGAAGTATTCACTGCCCCTCGGGACGAACTAAGCGTGTTCCTCTTTTCTCTGTTTGTCTTGTTCAATCATGCACTTTAGTTTCCTGTTGAAAGAGAAACTGTGTTGCTTTCATGGATTTAGAAAAAGGGGTTGATTTATGAAATATATGTTCATATACAAGTTCACCCTTTATTGTGTATTGTGGTGCTGTCTTCCTCATTCTGTATGCCCGGTTTCTACATCACGGAACTACGTACATGCTGTATGTTATCTGAAAAATCATCATTTTCTTATTATTCTTACCTTTATTTAGAATGTGGTATTTCTTCTTTTGGTCCCCTTTACACCTTCTCTGAAACACCCGCCCTTGTGACACAGGAAGGATCTTTGGTTTATTTTAAGTTCGAAGAGGCCCTCTGGTCACTGTAATATACTAATACGAAAGCATATGTGCATGCATCCAAATGTTACGGCCACGATAACTAAGAATTTTGTCATACGCCAAGGTGCACCTGTGACCTACTGTATGAATAGTGATCAAGCAGTGATTTGCCAGTGAACTCATCATCCATGTTTTCACAGGAAACCGACAGAATAGTGTAAGACCAATGTTTACAGTGTGCTGCAGAACTTAGATGTCAGTACTTGCCGATACAGAGTACTAATAGGAGTACTTAATAGTACTGCAGGTGCAAAATATTTATTATAAAAACTGCAATTGCAGGAAGAATGTAGTAACTTTACAGACTGTAATCAGATGTTGTTTGCTCTCTGAATGGCACTGCCACCACATTTCAATTAATGAGTATCTTCCAGGAAAGAGGGGCTAAGACGGAGTGTTTTAAATGTGTTTACAATTCCCAACACATCACCAACACCTCTCTGCACAAGCAGACCCTCGTTAACAGATAATTCACTCGAGAGTAAGATGCTCATGAACCCACTGTGCTGTTAAACTGATGGTAGACAGTGGGGAGACACTGCTGGTCTAAATATCAGTGGTGGAGGTGAAGGCTGATTTGTTTGAGGGAAAACAATGGAAACTTCCCCCCTGCACAACAAAAAGACACTTCCAGTTGATGCTCTACAGGTATTATGTGCAGTGTGAAGGGGAAGGTGGAGGTTTTTATGGAAATCTGGGGTCTCTGTCTCTGTAACTTCTGCATTTCAAAGATCCTATTCAGTTCAGTTAGGTCTTTTATGTTTTATTAGGATAAATAAGTTGAACACCTGCTGGTGCTTTTTATTGTAGTTGCTAGACATAGATTTCCTCTTTAATTTTCTTCAACACACTGAAATAATTCTGTGATATTTTTAATCACCGGTGTTTAATGCCAAGAATTTACGTTTTGTTACAGCAGCTGTAAATGTGTAACAATGCATTTCCTTCTTTCACTTCCTACTGCAGGCACAATGGGCTGTATGGAGTCCACGCTGAATGGAGGTGTGGAGGGGAAGATCGGCCAACAGTCTGTAGGTGCCAACCACTCCCACTATGTCAGAGACCCCACCTCAAATTCAAAAAACAACACAGTGAGTAGACAGAGTTGAGCAAAATCAGATCAATCATCTGTAATATATGATAAGAAACTGATGACTGCTCTCTTATCAACAAAGTACAGCCATATGTAAAAGACAAGCATTTAACTGAAATTTAAATGGAGAATGCTGTAGAAGAGTATTTACTCATCAAAAATCTGAACTAGTGACTCATGTATTTCCTATTGAACAGAAGGTTCTATCAGAAGGAAATAAACAGAGTGTTATCTAGAAGTCAGAAGAAATAATGAAGATAAATACTATAACCACACCACACGTCATTGATGTCTCTGCTACCATATAAAGTGTACCTTGTTTCTGATACTGACAACTCTTGCATTTGCAGAATAACACCCTGTTACCTGGACAGGTGTTCCAACAAATGCAAGGTACTGTATCTTGTGCTGGTAACCCATTTATAAAAGTATCTACATGCTTTGCTATGTGTAAAAACATTGTTAAAACATGCTAGCCAATGCAGACCTTTCTGTACTCTGTAAATTATTAGAGACATATTATGAGAAACCTAAAACAAAAGCTTTGTAAAATGAATTTAACAGAAACTACACAAAGTATTGAGGTATTGCAGATGACTCAGTATTAAAAGGATAGTTACTGCCAACATTTGGTGGTTAGTAAAGTATAAAACGTACTAGTGCTAACAATTAGCAGGCCTCGATGAAGCCAGTGATACTGAGTTGAGGTTGCCAGTGAATGGTCTTTCCTGGGTTTGTTCATGATGTCATCAACTTTTCACTATGATTTCAGTTTGAATGTTTGCACCAAGGTTTTCACACATTCACATCTTTATTAGAATAACTCTACTTTTTACATATTTAATTTATTGTACAATATTTAATATGTTGATCTGTTTTTTCCTGTTTTATCTCTTAGAGCAAAAAGCAGCTAAAATAGTTGTTGGCCTTTACCCATACACTGCCGGGCATCCAGACGACTTGGGATTTAAGAAAGGAGAAAAGATGAAAATCTTAGAGGAGTGAGTGTCTTCAATAATGCTATCATCATGTATATGTGTTTTTAAGTAAAGCAAGAAATAAAGATGAAAGCACTCAGATACATGATGGAATGGAAGATACATAATGGAGCACTGTTTAAACTGTTGAGTTGGCCACAGTTTCCTTTGGGCCTTTCAATCCTAATATGAGCCATCTTCCAATAGGAATCCTCCTTCACTTGAAAACTCTTGAAAAACTATACTCAAAGAACATGATTTAAAGTGAGATCCAAATGTTGTAATATAAACTATATCACACTTCAGATAATATTCAGACCTGATCACTTTTTGAGCATTTAACATTTTTTCAATTTAAAAAATTGCTATTTTTGCTTAACCTGCCTGCCTCATTGATCTTTATTGCAGACGTGGTGAGTGGTGGAAAGCGAAGTCACTTACTACCAACAAAGAAGGATTCATCCCGTCCAATTATGTGGCCGAAGCTGACACCATGGAAACAGAAGAGTAAGCAGCTGCAGCTAAAGACATAACTTTGAGTTGTTCTCAACACACTGATGTTGGTTTACTTTCTGAAAACACTTGATTTTGTTTCACGCCAACAACTTCACAATTACACAAAAAGACTTAAGTGAATTCTACTGAAACCTGTTACTGTATGTTTTATCTACTCACCACAAACGATGGGAAGTCAAGATAAATATGTATGTTTTATGTTTTGTCTTCATTGCAGGTGGTTTTTCAAGGACATCACTAGGAAGGATGCCGAGAGGCAACTATTGGCTCCGGCAAACAAAGCGGGCGCTTATCTCATCAGGGAAAGTGAAACATCAAAAGGTATGAGATAAGTTTTATTTGTCATATACACAATTATACATAGTACAATGTACAATGAAATGCGCTGAAATGCTGGAAAGCACTGCCAGACAAACAAACTCTACACATTCAACATATGGATTTCAGCAGCTCCTAGAGTTACCTGATAGACCAGCTTGCACTGGTTATAGTGAACTAGTTTAAATTCCTTTCTCAGATATTCCACCCCAGAAAGCCTAATTTTCAAAAGACGCTTGTTTTGTTGTCTGGATGAGGGGGTTGAACAGGGCAGAGGTATTGTTGGGGCCAATTTAAATGATTCTGAATCACCGTTCCATTTTATGATTCTCCCACAGGAAGTTACTCTTTGTCCATCAGAGATGTGGACCCCCGCGGAAGCGATTCGGTCAAACACTATAAGATCAGGGTCTTAGACAATGGCGGCTTCTACATCTCTCCTAAAATTTCCTTCCACGACATCAACAGCATGATCAAACACTACCACAGTGAGTATAGTAGTGTAGAAATGAATCAGCTGGTGTCAGCTGGTCTATGAATGTATACTGTTTAACTGTGCTGTGTTTAAAGCAAGGTGTAAAAAATGTACTTGTTAGATCATTATCAAGATGCTAATGGTTAACCCTCATGCTCTTTATTAAGAACAAGTAGAGATTAGCACTAGCACTCTAACACTTTTCATGTCCTTCATGTTTAGTCTGAACACAGTGAAATATATTGTATAAAATACACAATAAAACAAAATGTGTGTGACCAGATACATTGACTTTTGAAAACCCAGCTGATTTCCTAACAACGTCACAGCAAAGATACCACCTTATCTAATCTCTTTATGCTAAGCTAGTCTTTGATTGCCTCCATCCCACATACATTACTCCTATATCTAATGCTGACATATGTAGTAGCTCTCAGCAAGTGTGTGTCTTCCAGATAAAGCAGACGGCCTGTGTCGTAAACTGGAACGTCCATGTGCAAAACCCAAAGCTCAGAAGCCGTGGGATAAAGATGCCTGGGAGATTTCGAAAGACTCCATTAAAATGGTGAAGAAACTAGGAGCGGGGCAGTTTGGGGAAGTCTGGATGGGTGAGTAAAGACAAGAATAGGTTTTATCATTCATATAGTGAATACAGGCTCTTCACATTTTAGGTATGCATTGTGATAACAGCACACTGTGTAAAACTAACTTCTGTTTTGGAAGCTTAAAAAAGGGGACATGCATGTCTCACAAATGTGGCTCCTGACCAATGTAACCGCAGTTCTCTGGTGCTGACTAACACCAACACACGTTAACACGAAATAGACCAGAGTGAATACCAATCAAACACCTGCTTGTGGGTTGCATTTCCAATTGTGCCTGACTCATGTTCCGCTAAAATTTCCTATCACATAAAAATGACAGATGACTCAAAAATACAGTAAGCTTAAGCGAATTCCCACAATGATGACAAATGCTTATTTACCCGTTAAAAATGCAAACACATCCCCATTTATCTGAAATGTGATTTTCATTTTGAGAAACACGAACACTCGCTTCTCAGGTCTAAGGATTTCTCAATCCTTTCTCTATTTTACTGTGAATTGAAAGCTGCAAGGTAAACGCTACAGGGAAGTCAAATTTCCTCCTAATTAAAACAAAATTCACTTCCCTCTCATTACACAATAGTGTGTTAGTTTATTTATTAGATACTTTTAGGTAAATTATATTTTTATTTACACGCTTTTTGTGAAAATGTGCTCAACTGTGTCCACGCATACTTGGTGATTACATGTTACAGAGGAACTACAGAGGAAATGTTGAGGTACAACAGTGTAAAAGTAGTTTTAATTTAATTTTGAATTAAATTTTTTCAACTTAAGTAGTTTTTAATTTTAATTTTAATAGTATACTAAGCTAAAACAATGCAGGTTGATACGACAATACAACATTGCAGCAATCATGAGGATGATTTTGTTGAAGGGTAAATGGGTCGTGGTTTTGCAGTATATTATGATCATTTCTGTTTATAGCCATGATGAAAAAAAACAAATAATGCTAAAGGTGCAGCTGGATTTACTGTCAGTCTGCAGTATTTGGAACGGCTGTGGCTTAGGAGGTTGAGCAGTTGTTTACCAGTCATAAGATTGGTGGTTCGATTCTCAACTCCTCCTGTCATAGATCAATAGGTCCATACGTTGCTATGCAGTCAGGTCAGCTGCACAGCAGCTCTGTAGTGAGTGTGTGTGGGTGAAAGGGTGAATGAGAAATAGCACGAAAGCGCTTTGAGTACCTGTGAGGTAGAAAAGCACTAAGTAAGTGTGGACCATTTTAATATGGTTTAATGAAAACACCACAACACATAAAACACTGAATTATTCTCTAACTCACCTGACCTTGTTAGTGGTTCTTCTTTCTAGGTTATACCAGGAAGTAGTCAATGTGCCAAAGTGTAGCCTAAACTCACTGCCTCCTTTTCCCTTCTATGTTCCTTTTCCTTTCTGTTTATGCTTCAGGTGCTTCCTCTGATTAGCAAGCTAATACACCGCATGCAGAAGTAAACTGTTTAAGTCCTAAAATGTTGATTGACTGTGAGAGTTCAGTGTGACCCTGGTGAGCAGGTAGTGCTGCTTCCATAGCAGCACTACCTGTGGAATTAGCCAGTCATGCTAGCTTGTTATCCTCCATTAGAATATTAAATTCCATAGCCTTTGGGTTTCCACATATACTTCCTGGTTAGACCTCACCTTATGAGTGTTTGTTTGTGAACATCCATCTCACATCTGATGGATTTATTGCACCTGCGTGGAGCTCACCTTACTGGTTCATGAAGTCTGGCCACCTCGGTTATTTCAAGCACAGCCTCGACCACATTCAAATCGAGCAGATACAAATTCTGCATTAGGAACAAATGGCTGGAATAGCTCCATTGATTAAACATCAGTATGGTTTTACTGTTCATGAAGAGTATCTGAAGCAACTATTGTAAATATAAAGAAATAATCTACACTACACACACTGAAGCGCTAGAATTCATAATATGTGCATTTACGTGTGCTATCATGCATCACTGATTCAGCTGTTACCCATCCTACTTTATACTTCCTGTTATTTCCATTTTGCTATTGTTGTCAACAATTTCTAAAAATAAAGTTGAATCCTGCACCTGAACACAGTGACATACTGTACATACAGTGGTGGTTTCTTTCATGGACATGCAATGACACTGTTTCCCACTTCTCGCCTTCTCGTTCTGCACAATCAGCTTACTACAACAGCACAACCACAGTAGCGGTGAAGACCCTGAAGCCAGGCACCATGACCGTTGAAGCATTCATGGAGGAAGCCAACGTGATGAAGACGCTGCATCACGACAGGCTGGTGCGACTCTACGCGGTCGTCACCAAGACAGAACCCATCTATATCATCACTGAATTTATGGCAAACGGTGAGTAAACATATTGCATTGTGCACACATGGACAAAGGTATAAGACGCTCACACCGCGGTCCATCCTGTCTTGTCTTTAGGTAGCCTACTGGACTTCCTAAAGAGTGACGCGGGATCCAGACTCCAACTACCCAAGCTCATCGATTTCTCAGCACAGGTGATTGTGACACTGACCACAATGGAATGCTTTTTCTCACAGCTCGCTCACCTCAGCGTTCTAACATCAGTGTTTCCATTGCTGAACTGAAAAGAGGAACCGTAACTAAAAGTAAAACACTTTAATTTTGCTCCATCCCACGCTGAGGTGTTTGAGCCAGACTTTAACGAATCCAAGAAAGACTATTAATAAATGTAAAGATTCTTTACACAAATATTGTTTGACATGGATACACCAACTTCTCTAGTTAAGAACCTGATGAACCTGTTATTCCACAATGATATAGCTTCCCTGTGCTGATATTGGTGCCTATGTGTGTTGATACGGGATGCACTTCTCATGCAAATATTTGATCTTTTATGGTGATTTTAGTAATGCCACATGATATTTTTGGGTCATTGATTATTTCCTGCAAAAGTTTTATGCAAAAACAACAGGTAATGTCAGTGATCTGTTAATGCAACAAAAACACAGAGTCAGGTTTACCACTGTGTAACATCACCTTTCCTTTTTTTAAAAGCACATTTTCATTATTTGGGAACTGAGTATACTAATGGTTGAACTTCAGCCCTCCTGCTTCCTTCTCTGCTACATCTTAGCACGTCTTGTGAAATTACAATAAATACGAAGCTAAAAAACTAACGGATCATCTAACAGAAATAGTTAAAATTTTCTGACTGCCTTGTTCAAAAACCCTTTGGAAGGGAATATCTCCACACTGCTGGAGGACTGTCCAGTGAATTTGAACTTCTTTTGTTGCCCTAACCTAAAAATATACTTCATCAGAATATAATCCACCCAGTGAGAGTGAGAAAAACTAAATTCCAATTCATTGCTAGCATATTGATGCTAGATTAGCTGATTGGCCGATGTAAAATTAGACTACGAGCAAGCATGCAGTCCGATATATGTGAAAAAAACGTGTCAAACAGCAGTTCCTTAAAAAAAAATACTGTTTTATTATTAGATTTCTACAAATGGTGCCATTATAGACATAGTTCAGATGTCTTTTTTATCTTTGCTCATTCGTTTGAATGAAACTTGGGGTGATGGTCATACAGATGTATTCGTGTACATTATGTTTTTCTTGTGCTCTTGCAGATAGCAGAGGGCATGGCCTACATAGAGAAGAAGAATTACATCCACAGAGACCTGAGAGCAGCTAATGTGCTGGTGTCAGAGAGCCTGCTCTGTAAAATAGCAGATTTTGGACTGGCAAGAGTCATAGAGGACGACGAGTACAGCGCCAGAGAGGGTACTTTTTGTGTTTGTGTGCATTTATATTTGGGACACATGAGTCTCCATTAGTGTCTTTTGTAAGACCTGCAGATGCAAATGACCTGAAGCTTCTATGAGCTAGAAGTAGAAGACGTACTTTTTTGAAAAGGATGTGCGGCATTTGTGGTTTCATCTAGTGGTTCATCGTCATGAATACTCACACCACAATGACCAATACCTCTGATGACCTCAAATAATGTCACACTTTAGTCCTCACGCAAGAACAGGTTACTGCCTACTAAACAATGCTATGCAGAGGAGGCAGGTGGAGAGAATCCACATCTCTCTGTGTCATAAGTTGAAACTTGGCTGATCAGTGATCTAGAACCAGGAGACACTAAAATAAATCCTTGTTTCCAGTACACATTTGTCACACTTTCATATTATTGTAAATTTGAATATTACACAAAGATAACCTGAGTAAATACAAAATGCAGTTTTTAAATGATGATGTCATATATTAAGGGAAAATCCTGCTTGGCCCTATGTGAAAAAATAGGTGCCACCTAAACCTGATAACTGGTTCTTCCACCCTTCAGACAACAACTGCAATCAAGCATTTGGCAATGAGTCTTTCACATCACTGCGGAGGGATTTGACCCACTGTTCCTCGTAGAATTGTTTTAATTCAGCCACATGACTAGGCCACTGCTGTAATTCTATTATTTAAAGTATTGTAGAAGTCACACTGAAGACATCCAAACTACGAACGGACATGTACGGAATTATGTAGTAAACAAAAAAAGTGTTAAACAACCCAGAATGTGTTTCATATTTCTTATTCTCTTGGTCAGCCTCATGAATTAGTCACCTGTATTGGTTTCCAATGATCTTTATGGAGTTCATGTCACGAGTGTGCCAAAGCTAAATCTAGCTACTTTGAACAATATACAACAATACAGCAATACCTATAATAAAATAATAAGATATAATACATATTCTGGGTTATTTAAAATGTTTTTTTGGTTACAACTTTTCATACTTGTTATAATAATTAATAATTGTCATTTGTCTGTAATAATGGCAGTGTCTTCAGCAGTAAAGTACAATGTTTAAAATAATTAAAATAAGGAAAAGTCATGAGAACATGAAGTATCTGTGTGTAACTCTGTGTGTGTGACCCACAGGAGCTAAATTCCCCATCAAGTGGACGGCTCCTGAGGCCATTAACTACGGCTCTTTCACCATCAAGTCAGACATGTGGTCCTTCGGAGTTCTGCTCTACGAGATTATCACTTACGGGAAAATCCCTTACCCAGGTAATCTTTAGCAATATTAATTATTATTATTATTATATAAATGACATAAATGATGCCTCCTTCAGGTTAATTATTGAAACTAACT
>OMLM01002755.1:18815-29656 GCA_900302695.1 Helostoma temminkii
ATTATTGAAACTAACTGATCACTTACTGAGTCTGTGGCCCAAGTTATATTACAGTAACTGTATTGCCTTATGGGAGCTCATTTATCACATAATAAGCTAATATTTACTGCCCTCTGCTGGTGACGTTTATTATCTTATTATTTAATATTACCAGCAGAATATTATAATACATGGAAAGGTGCTTTATTTGGACAGGTCTGAGCTCCACAGCGTGTGTGGTACTACAGTGACACAGACCGACCTGCTGTTCCACTGCTTTTGAACTCTCATCGTTTATTTCTACAAGTTTTCTATTGCTGCTGTTTTATTGTTGCTATTATATGCTGCTATAATTGTCTCTCTGTGTGTTATTCGTCCCTGCTCACACCTCTGCGTCTGTCCGTGTTGTCCTCAGGTATGACCAAAGGAGAGGTGATGTCCTCTGTGCAGCGTGGCTACCGCATGCCGCGGCCTGACAACTGTCCCGTTGAGTTCTACGACATAATGATGACATGCTGGAAGAACAAACCTGAAGAGAGGCCCACCTTTGATTACATGCAGAGCGTCCTGGATGACTTCTACACCTCCACTGAGGGACAGTACCAGCAGCAACCTTAAAGACAGACAAAGAGACATTTTTAGAAAGACTTTGTCAGGAGTTTCAATCTAGATTGTGTTAATGTGCTTTTCTTTTATGTTTGTACTTTTGTATATATTACACATTATATAGATATATATTTATATGCTGTAATCTGTACAATCTGCTATAGAAAGCATACAGTATGCAGGCATTGGTATAAACTGTATTGTGGCTACTCAACATGTCATCTATGTTATATGTTTTATGCAGTTTAAGCCAGATGTGTGTAAAGTAAACAAACTCAGTACTTCAGTAAGTGCAAGTGTTTCCTAGAAAAATACTCTATATTACTACCCTATAAAAGTAGTAAAATAGTAAAAGTAATTTTCTACTCAAGTAAAAGCATCTACATTTTATTTAAAATACTAAAGTAATAGTACTCCTCTACTTAAACAATATAGAATCTGATACTTCGATAACATAAATGTTAACTTACAATATTTTTATAAAAATCTAAAACTACAAAAATTAGCTAGTAAATAATGCAGTTAAAATAAACATAGTGGTGTTTAAGTACAAAGTAAGTAAAAAGAAAAGTAACATAAAATGGAAATACTCCAGTAAAGTAACTCAAAACCACCTCTGGTTGCATCATATAGACGTTAAAGAAATGGGCTAAGTTATCTTAGTTACTGTTTACACTGAAGTCTTATCTTTAGGCCTTTAAATATAGATGGTTGATTCAGGCTGAGTAAACAAAGTAAACAATTAGTTACATGACAGATATCTGCACGAATAGCCGCCTCATAGAGATGGAGTCTGTGTAAATAATGTAGCTCACTGTATCCAGGTAAAGCAATGTTTAAAACTAAACTAAATAACCTTTCTGAACAAAGATAGTGGTAATAGATGCGATATGGTTTCAAAACTATTGCAGTGCATTGTGGTGGTATTATTGTTGTTTTTCTCTGGCCACAGATCTTCACAGATCTGCACAAAAACTGAAGCTTTTTAAATTTTTTTTGAATGAAGCTCACTTCATATTGAAGTGCTGTTCTGTTTGATTCTGGGGTTTGTACTGGTTCTTGATGTAAGTAGAAAGGGAAAGTAACGTTATATAAGAAGCCCAGTTAATGTACCCGTTGTGTTTATTTTGTTGGTTTGTCATTTAATAAAATATTCATTCATTCATTCATTCATCTTCTATACCACTTAGTCCCCGCAGGGGTCACAGGTGTGCTGGAGCCTATCCCAGCCAGCTTACGGGCGAGAGGCAGGGTACACCCTGGACAGGTCGCCAGTCCATCGCAGGGCCACATATAGACAAACAACCATTCACACTCTCACTCACACCTACGGGCAATTTAGAGTCCCCAGTTAACCTGACTGCATGACTTTGGACTGTGGGAGGAAGCCGGAGTGCCCAGAGAGAACCCACGCAAACACGGGGAGAACATGCAAACTCCACACAGAAAGACCCTGGCCGACCCCGGGAATCGAACCCAGGACTAATAAAATATTTGAAACAAAAATATTTACTGTGTATTTTGTAAACCATACACAGTAAACTGTAATCTGCTTTTTATTTAATATTAGATAGACTTAGCTGTCTTAACAGAACAGTCCTAAATGACTTATTTTGGCAGAAACAAACTGGTATGATTTTGAATTCAGTTTTATGTATTTACCTAATTTTAGCAGTAGTTCATTTGAGTAACTTAAAAGTGTTTTAAAGTGTTTAAAATTGAATTTATTATATATGAATTGATTACATTGTAATAATAATAACAACAACAATATAACAACAATAATAATAATAATAATAATAATAATAATACAATAATAATAATAATAATAAACAGAAGGGGGGTTTTATGTACAGGGTCATTTTCAATAACTGTGACCACACAATACTCGAAGACATGTGAGCAAAATGAGGAATTTGGAAACAAAAATGAAATCAGCAAGTATTTTATTTTGGTAAACGTTAGTTCCCAAAATGTGAGAGTAGGTATGGTTAACTATTCAGCGCTAGGAAAAGGTTAAGAGTCAGGTTACGCAACATAAGACGGTTCACGTGAAGGCAAGAGGAAACACAAAAAAAGAATAATGACTCTTCCTCAGCCTTCCCTCAAACTTCGGAAACTAACACTAATCATTTGTGTTTTAAGTGACTACGCATTTCCTGATCGGGTCACGTGGGCTTCCAAGATGGCCGCGCCCTGCAGCGAAGTTGTGTAGCAGATGAAAGAGTTGTGCAAGAGGCTTTAAATGACAGTTGAGGGTCTGCACGTCGCGGCTGACATCTCCAGAGAGAGGAAGAGGAGCACCTGAGAAAGACTGTCACAACCTCAGCCCTGCCGACATGAGCAAGGACGTTTTAATCCTGTAAGTATTTTTGTTGTTACCGTATATACAATTTGCAATGTCAGATGTCGAAATTTAGTGACGTTATGAAACTTTCCGCTGTTATACTGATAAAAACACTTCACAGAACAAGAAGTGAGTCTGTCATCAAAACAGCGTTTATGGTCACACCTTCACAATAAAATAGTAACATTTCTCGGTCATTTATTTCAGTGAGGAACGTCTCCTTCTCATTCCGAGAACCTCTATTCAGAAAACAAGGAATTTAATATACTATTGCTCAGATTTACAGTTGAACTCTTTATGCAACATCAATTATCAGCTGTAATGAATCACTTAAATCAGCTGATGAATTCGGCCAGGAAGAAGTTTGAAAACATCATAATATTCCATGTTTGTTTCTTTGTTTATTTGAATTGGCTACATCAGTAAGTGTTAAGAACACGTTTTACTGCACATAAAAACTACCATTTTCCTTTGGAACACCGCTGTTCTGCATATGTACAAACATTATATACCTTTAAATCCCAGAAGTGAAGTGTAAAAGTTAATGTCAACTTAACAAAATTAGTTTTAGTTTCTATCCCTACATCAAGCTTGCATCACTGACACATCCTCAGAAGTCTTTCATTCAACCGTCTCTCATCTGTTGGAGGATGATAAGAGCAGAGGACTGTTATCTCTGTTAATCCCTCTGTCTCTAACAGCTCTGCAGTTGATTGTACACTCTGATTGTCAGGGAAAGGGAGGGCTACGTGTATTTTAGATAACTGAACCCTGATACTGTAGCCCTGTGGTGTATTTAAGAGACTGCTGGCTAAACACATTTCTGAAATGTATTTAGGCCTAAAACAAACACCAATTTCCATTTGAATGATCGGCACTAAATGAATGACACATCATTCATTTAGTTATAAATGGCATCTTTCGAGTATGAACTGTAAACACAGTATATAGTATATAGCATCTGATCTCTGCAGTGCTTCTCCTGCATTTTCATTAAGAAATATTGCTTCAGATTTGTGTGTAGTTTATTATTACGACACAACTTTAATCTGCAGCAACCAAGAAACAATTCCTAACGCTTGTTTTGTTCTCATCCAGCCCCAAAGACTTTCCTCAGCTCCGGAACGATGCATTCCTGCGAGCAGCCCGGGGAGAAGAAACAGAGCATGTCCCCGTCTGGTGTATGAGACAGGCTGGACGATACCTACCAGGTGCAGCGATCACTGCTTCTTTTCTGTCCTGTGCTTTCTTTTCATCGTTGATTTGTTGTTCTCTTGACTTAAAAATCATTTAAAAATATAAATCATGCTTGTAGTTAACTAATAAGAGACAGTCTCTCCACAGCCCTCATTAATGTTTTGTTAAATCACATTTTTCAGAGTTTCGTGAGTCCAGAGCAGGGAAGGATTTCTTTGAGACATGCCGGTCGCCAGAGGCCTGCTGCGAGCTCACTCTGCAGGTATAGCTGTTGTTCTTATTCTTATTAAGAAGTAACAGACTGGAATAGGCAGAATTTTTTACTATCTCCGAGTGAAATAAGGCCAACACTGCAAGACAAATAACACAAGTGGGGAAAAACAAACTTAAATACTGTTGGATCAGGTGGTTTTTAATTGTAAGACAAAGGCAATTTATTTATTTTTTTCTGTCCTTCTCTTTTTTCCACTTTCAGCCACTGAGACGTTTTCCTTTTGATGCTGCCATCATCTTCTCTGACATTCTAGTTGTCCCACAGGTAAGGCTAACACAGCGTCTGGCGTCTTAATGCACATATTGTTCAGTCATAAACTTAGAGTAAGCTTCTCTCTTTTTAACCTCTTTTAAATTAAATGTAAAAGTGTTTACATGCGCTTAAGTAACTGGGTTATTCAGAGAAACCAGGTTTTTCTGGATATCGCAGAACAAGTTAAGAAACCTGGTTACTGGAAAAATGCATATACAATACATGCAACAGAAGAGTTATCTGATTTCTCCCTTGGGCTTATTTTGCTTTTCAGTGTTTCTTTATTTGTTTGTTGTTTGTTTTGTTCATGTGTCCTCTCAGCTGATAGTAAAGTGAAGAGTGTCTCGAGCCTTTGTTTTGCACATGCATACACATGTAGGACAATGACAGCAAATACACCTCTAGGTTATGTTAGAGCTATTTTTCTATTAAGAAACAATGGAGTACTGAATCAGATGACCTGGCCTCTACAATCACTTGATCTAAAATTCAGGTGAGATGGTTTGGGAGAGACTGACTGAGAGAAGGACAAGAGTGTGCGAAGCTGTCATTAAAGCAAAAGGTGGCTGCTTTGAAGAATCGAAATGTAAAATATTTCCTTCCTTTCTTTACTTTTGTCTACTACGTAATGCCATATGCATTCTAGTTTGGATGTGTTCAGTAATAATGTATAATTTTGAAAAATAAAAAATACGGATATTATGGGTTTATTATGAAACATTGTGTCTCTTAACATGTATAAAATTTTCTGTAAATTATTCCTTTCTTCTCCATCCCTCCAGGCCATGGGCATGGATGTCCAGATGGTAGCAGGTAAAGGTCCCACATTCCCAGAGCCCCTGAAGGAGCCAGAAGACCTGCAGCGGCTGAAGGTCAAAGTGGACGTGGACAAGGAGCTGGGCTACGTTTTCAAAGCCATCACACTGACCAGGCACAAACTAGAAGGCAAAGTGCCACTCATCGGCTTCACTGGAGCTCCGGTGAGAGATTATACATATTTAGTCAATATACAAATCAGCCAGAACATTAAAACCACATTTTTAATGTTGTTGTTGTAGAGAAATGTGCAGGTATTCAGATTCATTATTTTCAAAATCAATTAACATCAAAGTGTTCTGTTCTCTTTCTCCCCACTTTGTTCTGTCCCTCCACAGTGGACCCTGATGTCATACATGATAGAAGGTGGAGGCTCCACCACCCACGCTAAGGCGAAGCGCTGGCTGTACCGACACCCTGAGGCCAGCCACATGCTGCTGAGGATGCTTACAGATGTGATAGTGGAGTATCTGCTGGGACAGGTGGCAGCTGGAGCCCAGGTCAGACCCCCGTCCTCTGTCTCTAGTCATTGTGACTCCACATGTGGAGTCTACGTCAGACTCTCCTTACGGACACACTGCTGCTTCTCAGTATCAGCACAAAATCTGATGGAGGCAGCCTTTTTCTTCAGCGTCTTTTATTTCTTCAGAGAAGATAAACACAGCCTAAGAGCACAAACCTGGATAACTACACGAAGTCTAGACGTCAGCAGCAGCTTATGCTGCTATTTTTACTGCAGATTGTAGAATTTGGGGCGCCTCATGTCTGAAGACCAAGGGTTCAGGTCTCCCAGTGGTGCATGGCTTCTGACCGTCTGATTATATAGAGCCCTTCAATTATAATTCAGTGATTTTTATTTAAATTGACTCTAAGCTACATATTTGCTAAATTCAAACAAATATTTAATATGTGAAACTGTACCAGCTGGCTGAAATGACAAAAAAGTAAAATGTTAGCTTGTGAGTTGTGCCTTCCGAGAAGACATTTTCCATGTATGTAGATAAATACAACTACAAAAATACTTTTATTGTACTAACATTGTGTACTGTGCATGCTCGCTTACTGACATCACTCACTGGAGCTTCTAAGTTAATATTTTGCTTCTCCTGTTTTGGCAAATCAAAAACTAAACAGAGTATTGTCACAGATCTAATATGCTGCTGCCAGTTTTGTCATTTTGAGGAATACTCACCTGGATGAATTGGCTAACCTGGGTTCTGTGTGTGTGTTGTTCAGGCTCTGCAGGTGTTTGAGTCCCATGCTGGCATCCTGGGACCCACTGAGTTTAAAGAATTCTCTCTGCCGTACCTCCGGGACATCGCTCGCCGCGTCAAAGATAAGCTGAAGGAGGCAGGACAGGACGTCCCCATGGTGAGAGACAGAAAATAAGTGAACCCTTAAACATACTTTTGTCTAAATATATAAAATATGAAGAAATCTTCAGCAAACATAAATGTACCTTACATTCAGACAGCACCAATAAACATGTCAAAACTGAAACTTAGCAAAAAACATTCACACATTTCTACATGTGCACTTTCATCTGTACATAACAGTTTTATCAGTTTATTTATGTATTTCTCTTATTTTCAAGTAAATTACATTTCTACTAGTTTCACTGTTTGTTTGTAATCACTTTTATACTTTATTACCACTAGATGGTAGCATTTCACAAAAAATACTGCACGTTAAGGCTTGTCAAAGTAGCTTAGAATATCTATTCATTACTGTGTGTGTGTATGTGTGTGTGTGTGTGTGTGTGTGTGTGCGTGTGTGTGTGTGTGTATGTGTGTGTGTGTGTGTGTTCCAGATTGCATTTGCAAAAGATGCTCACTACGCTCTAGAGGATCTGTCTCAGTCTCATTATGAGGTGGTCGGGCTGGACTGGACAATAGACCCACGATCAGCACGGTAATGCGCACACACACAAACAGCCTTTATACATTTGGTCCTAAAACTAAAACATGGAACTCACAAACAACATGACCTAAAATTATTTTATTATCAGTGACAGAATTTCTGCTTTGCGTCAAATTTTGTGCGAAATGCCAACTCAAAGCAGATCCACTGTCTTAGGAAGAGCCATAGTAAACATGAGACACTACATGGTGTTTCCTGTGGAGCAGGTTAACTATTACTGACCTCTCCCTCATACCTGGTTTGTCATTGTGAGGTCTTTAAGTCAACAAATTGTCTGTGCTTCCTGCTCTACTCATCAAATACTTGACCTGTTAGTTAAAGGATTACCCTGAGCTTCCTCTGTGTGTGTGTGTGTGTACTCAGGGAGCGCACAGGAGGGAAGGTCAGCCTGCAGGGAAACATGGATCCTTGTGCTCTCTACTCTCCAAAGGTAAACTCCACTCTGACATTTTGGCTTGAACGCAGACACAAATGTACATGAAACCCTATTTTCTTCTCGCGATCACAACCACATTAGTCCTGTTGTAATACAAATACATGTTCTTATTGTGGTTGTTTTTATTTTTTCTTAAGAGTGCTTCAGATGAAATTCATGTCAGTCATTCATTTTATATATGGAAGCCACAAGTAAAAGCTACACACTATAGTTTTTCTGAAGCAAACTGGTCTATATTTAACCTGAGAGGTGTCATGTGCTAGTCACAGAGATATTAGACAGCCTACAGTAGGTGATGTTATCCTGAGAGCACACAGATCCTGGGGCAGCTAGAGAACCTTTCTAGCAGTCACTAATACGTATACAATGTATTTGTACTGTAGGTCTATATGTTTATATGTATATAAAATATTTGGGGCGGCATGTAGCTCATTTGTCTTTGAGAGTCCTGAGAGTTGGCAGGTTCGATTCCCAGTCCTCCTGTGTCTACATGCTGAGGTGTCCTTGGACAAGCCACCGAAACCTCTGACCCTTGGCGCCTCAAGGGCAGCCTGTCCAAAATGAGTTTCCCCACTGTGGGACTATAAGGGTTATCATCTATAAGAGTCCAGTAAAACAGCTAATCTGTGATGATAACTAGAGCATTAGTAGGTTGGTTTAACGGAATGCCAGGTGAACTGGTATCTGCTTTTGCAAAGGCCGATAATTAACAAGAAGTTAAAGAATTGAAAGCCGCTTTGTTGCTACTGTTAATGTACACGTTAGTACTCTGAACGTGTCACAGCTCAGCTAACGGCTGCAGATCAGTAAAGTCGTTCAGTTGATATAAGCTAACGCCAGACAGCGAGACAGTTGTAGTAGCAAGCAGCTTATTATCTTCTTCATCACTGCAGCGCTGACAACTGCTGTGGAAAACGTTATGCGGTTCTGTTCTCTGTAAAATGAGGCAACCACGAAGCTAGCTGATGACATGGCTCCGAAGTGAAAGACAAGTAAAGAGCGAGTCCACCAACTTTCTACTTGCATCCATTGGTTCTAGTTTTAGAAGTGCATATGGTACTAAGATGGTAATAAAGCTGCAATAAACAATATTTTACACATTGTCTAACAAATTAAGTGAAAGTGGAGCAAGATGTGTCGTCTCTCAGTTGTTCTAGTCCATTTCATGTTTCAGGGTTACATACAGGCCTTCTGTTGGTTTTCTAGTGATATTGTGACACTCGTTGTTACTACAGCCTGCACGCCAGCCCCAACTGCCACCAGGCAAGACTTGTCTTATAATTAGTCCCAGGCGTGAGTTCTCCTCTCAAATAAACATAGCATAGTCACAGAAAACCCCAGTACTGCCATGCACCGGGCAGAATCAGAAACTGGGCCTAAGACCAAAGGCAGCGTTGTTTTGGCTAATGGTAGCCCTGTATGTCTGTAGGTAATATATGCCTCCAGATGATTTCAACACCATTATTTTCAGTTCATAACATTTTGACTGTGTAAAGTGAACTGCTGTAATTTATTCTGACAAATCATTTTCTTCTTCTTCTTCTTCTTCTTCTTTTTTTTTTTTTTTAAACACATTTTTTATGGTAATTTACTCTGTTCGCTAAAAGCTCTTTCACTTCACCCTCTCTTCTTCTTTCTTCTCGCCCTCCTCTCATTCAGGATCGCATTTCAGACATCGTGAGGAAGATGCTGGAGGGTTTTGGCACGAGAGGCTACATCGCCAACCTGGGCCATGGCCTTTACCCCGACATGGACCCGGAGAACGTCGGCGCCTTTGTTGAAGCAGTGCATCAACACTCTAAACAGATGATCAAACAAATGTAAAGTTGAATGTATGACGAAAATGTATCATTATGATAATCACAATATGTTATTTTATTAAACATGTTTCTGCTGTTCTATGCCCATCATTCCCATTTAGGTTATTTTATAACGATTTAATATAGTCATCATAGGCATCTGCAAGAGGCTCAAGAGTAATAATGAAAATCTTTGACTTGTTACTAATAAATAACATGAAAAAGGAAAAAAAACCATCAATTGTACATTAGATTAAAAAATCACTATATTTTCATCCAGTGCAAATTTTCAGAATAAACATGTTGGTTTTCTAAGACAAGATTTGCAGTTGATCTCAAATATGTTGATGTGACCAGAAGTGGATTATGTGTGTGGATTGGACTGGGATCACGTCATTCTTAAAAGCATTGTGCATTAGAAATGCATCTGACGTTGTAATGCTTTGATTTGTAGATGAAATATTCTGTTAGGTATTAGTCATCCAATCAAATTCGCGGGAATGTAGCTCTACAAATACAGATGGGGACCCACCTTTTTATAATGTCTTCATAACTGTAAACATGTTCACTCAAAACTGAGCTTGTTTCTTAAAGGCGCTTGAAGTGAACAACAAAAAGGATCCAAAAAACAAACAAAAAAAGCTGGTGATTTGGGCAAAATAGTTTCAGCAAGGGACATACAGCTGCAGTTCAGTTTTTTATTTTAAGGAAAAATGTCAGCACACAGCAGTTGATCGTTCCTCCAGCTAACAACTTAACAGTGAACAAATCCTCCTGCTGGATCTCAGCGTGAGCAATTTTATTTTTATTCCTGCAGACAAAAAAATCTTCAAAGAAATCCACACGGCATGAGAAGGCGCCTTTTTCTGTTTGTGTCCTTCAGCCTAAATCTGTTTTTATCTTTTATTTCATCAGTTCAGATTTTAAAAAGTGGCTTATGAAGGGAATTACATTGTAATTATCCCGAGAGACTGTAGTTTTCCAGATTATTAAAACGTACAAACGTGTGTGTCTGGCTGTTCTTTTTTTTCCATTCACTTTAATAAATTTTATTTAAATATTGGTTAAAATTGTTTTATATGATAAAATTTTCTTTCTAGTCAGAAAAAAACCTTGTGCTTTTGATCCTTTAATGTTCCTGCCACTCATCCAATAGGCTTTGGGCAGGTGTTAATTGTTCCTCATGCATGAGTTGACATGTTTAAAAGGGCTGAG
>OMLM01002755.1:64684-75103 GCA_900302695.1 Helostoma temminkii
TGCACAGAATACACACATGCACATACACACGAACGCAGAGGGGTGGGGACTTCTGCTTGACTTCATCAAGTTCTCATCAAGCCAAGCCACCATATGGGGATGGGGCCCAAAACAGAGGGGGATTGGATTGTGTATGTGTGCGCATGTGTGTGTATTATAGAAACGCCCCCCGAAATGCAACAGCTACACAAAGGAAGCATGCTTCACCAAATCAGCTTTGTCTTGCATGCATTACGACACTACTGCTGCCCCATTAAGAAGACCCCCCTCCCTCCATGCACACATACACACACCCTGGAGGTGTGCGGAGCTCAAAACAGCTGAAGCAAAGTAATGAAGAGTGCCAGACACTGATTACAGCCTCCTCCTCTTCCCTAGCTGTGCATGCATTTCTGCTCTCTCCTGCTTTGTGCCTTTATTTCTGCCTCTCCAGTTCTAGTCCTGTCTTCCTCCCCTTCGTCTCTCTCACCAGGGAGCCAACATGGCACCCTGGAAATCTTTCAAATCTCCTTGCACCCCCTGCTTGCACACACACAGTCTACGGAGGCCAGGCTCCTGACGTAGGCAGACAATCGTACATAAGGACATACATTGAATTTTAATCTGGGTGTGACCTGCTTTTTCTTGGCTTCCCCCTGGCTTCTGGCTGCTCCCACAGAGTCAGCCTTTCACAAACATCACACCCCCCATCCTCCAAAAGCGCTGCCCATCATGACGCCCCCATCTAAAACCTAGGCTGTAGGCCTCAAGGCTGGGGCCTTGCCTGACATTGTTGCCCCACATTGGGTGAGAGGTGGCTGGCGGGCAGGTAGCAGCCAGAAGGTCTTGTGGAGAAAACTGGAAGACAGGGCAGGAGATACTGGAGGGGGAGGATGGATGGAGCCCAAGCAATCATAGTATTCATCCTAATATTAATGTATTTAAATGAATGCATTTAAAAGACAACATGAGACAAGAGATGGGGTGTAGTGTCAACAGATCTCACTGTATCAGGCGCATACAGTGTAACTAAGAAGAGGAGGCACCTGACCGGATCCAGACTGCATGACAACCTTAATTTCCATGACAGGATTTACAGAATGACCACCATTTGCTAAATTCATTTCACAGGCATTACGGGGATTCCCGGTGCAGGGGAACTATGCTATTTTTGTCCCACTAACTTCTAAATCTAGAAAAGTAACTGGGCGGATGCGTGCCTACCAGTCAAACATTCAGCTGATGAAAGTTCTGTAGTTCACTTTGGGATCTCAGCTGTGTTTTGGAATAAATCTATATGAGTTTGAGCAAGTTGGCTGCACAAGAAACATTTCTGGTGGTGGGACATTTGTTGGACAGTGATTTTTGAGACCATGTTGCTTATTTCTGTTTGCTAGTTAATACAAAGAATAACAGCCATGTGAAATTATCATGTTCCCATGGCATGTCGTTATAAATGAAAATGGAACTATAAAAGATGAATTTGAACCATCAACAAGTGACACACGTGCAAGCAACACTGGGCTGCTGCTCTAAACACATTACACCATCTTGTTGTCAAACCACAGGCAGCTTTTGAATGGAAAGTAATCACATGCACATACGCACAAGCACTCATTCAAATTGTCACACACACACATACATGCACAGAGTTGGGGGAGCAATCATCTGATAATGTCAACTGTCGCACAATGACTCACATAATGTGTACACATGTGCGCGCACACACAGGCAGAATAAAGGAGGGGAGGCTGGTAAACAATGCCCCACAATGCTCTCTGGCAGAGACTTGAGCTTACAAAAGAAAAGGTTTCCAATCACTAGACATTCATTCAGTCTCTCTCGCACGGCTGGGGTGAGAGAGATGGAGAGAGACCTTTACGACATGCTCTAGGGGACACACAATGCCACACAGACCATTCTCTCACTTACTCCATTCACTCATTCAGTTGCTCTTTTTTCCTCCTCTTCTCAGTCTCTCCATTAATGCTACCGTTTCCCTGGATGTGGATTTCTTTTTGTCCTCTGCCTTCTTCATTATGAGGCATCTCAGTCGTTTGTCACTGAGTTGGTAATATAGCACAGATACGAGAGATCAAACTGCACTTGTTGGCCTGACTCAAAACAGCACCACACACACACAGCACACACACAGCACACACACAGCACACACACAGCACACACACAGCACACACACAGCACAGAGTTGAGATTGAACCACCACTGATGCAAGCCATCCAATCCCCTCTGAATGGACAATGGAGAGCTAGTAACAACAACCCCAGGGCTACCGTTGTATGTGACTGTGCAAGCATGTGTGACGGTGCTTTTGGGTTTTTCCTTCAAACACACGTCTACCAACAAGCGTGTAATATGAAGTGACATTGCAACAGAGACTTGTTTGAATCTGCGACTCATCTCAGATTGATAGTCTCCGTTAGTGTCTTCCAACTCTTTTTTTGGTCTTATGAACAGCAGAACCAATTGGTTTAATGAAAATATAAACACAGACCAAATAAAGAATTATGACGTATGCTGAAACTACCATCAATTTTAATGAACCTGTCAAACTCTTAAAAGGAAAGGGCCTAAGAACAAATTGGCCTTTTCCCTTAACCTTATCACAATAGTCGCCAACACATTATTTTCATTCCAAACAAACGCAATGTAACACAAATCCTGAATCCTGAACAAGCCACCTTTCTGTGCTCAGCTGTCAAGAGGATGATGCATCAGTATTTGTCTGTCATTCCCTGCTTCTTGGTATTTTCCCCTAGGACAGAAAACTGCTATTGCGAAACCTCTTAAAGACGTACATTGTTTTACACTTGTTTTACACTTCAGTGATTTCTCCTAACTAAGCCTTTGCTTTAATTTTACCTTTGTTTAAATAGATGCTGACCACATCAACAGGCTAACTCTAATTAATGCTATGAATTATTTAAGAACATGAATAGATAGTTTCTTAATCCCAAAGGGAAATTAATGATAAGAGAGAATTCTAAAAGGCTCCTAATTGCCGTAGTTCTAAACAAGTGCTGCCACTCATGTATTTGACAGAAAGACACTACATAAAAGCCTTAAAGCATTGAGAAACAATCCATGTCTCACTAGCTGCTTTCACACATGTACTGGACATGTGTGTGAAAGCTGCTTCTATCATTCTTCCAAATCGTTTTTCTTGGGGACCATTCCTTTGCTAATGCTGGTGATGCGGGGTCCCTCAGGGCTCTGTTCTGGGTCTTTGGTTGTTTACAAGGTCAGTGGTTATAGAACCACTATATTCAGAACCCATTATCATGCCAATTTCGCACTGTGCGTGGTCTGGTGTAGGAACAGTTGGACTTCACAAATGTGACTAGAGACCCTCTCCCTTTGCCTTTACTGTCCATCATGAACATGTTTTGCATATATGTTGATGATATCAGGTGTACATTTCTGTATTACTCTATGATAGAGCACAAGGTTCATTAGCAATTAAATCTAATTACTGGAGTGACAGAATGAGAAGCTATGCCGCAGCATGTGGCGAGTCCCAGGCCAGTAGCTTTGATGCACGTTTTTATCATAATTTGAATTATGTGTGTCACCCCATGGCTTTTTGCTTTCTTAACATTTGCTTGATTACATAAAAGGCCATATAATAATAAAGTTGGATTCACTGGACATTATTTTTATTTGACATCCAGGTAGCTCATTTAATCCTTTGGCGGAATTTAGCCTGGTGATCTCCATGACCTTCATATAGACTTTCTTTTCTGAAATTCATAAAAACTCTGTTTAAATGTAGCTATGGCATGCTTAAGCTCTAAGATCACAACAGCCAAACAAATAGACTCATTTAATCGTGCCAGTGTTAATGGAACTGTAAATGGTTCTGAAGTGGAGAATGATGGCATGATGCTCTTGGCATCATTCTCTACTCTGCCAAGATTGATTGACAAAATCCATATGATAGAATACGGTAATATCCTGTTTGCCCCTTTCTCCCCTTTTGGTCAACATAAAGCACTCAGAAACAATCACAAATTATTTTAATTGCATACATGTACATAAAACTGTTGAAGGCATTTTTTTGCTGTTGCGGTTGACCAACCTCTTAACATGTTGACTGGCTTTGCTTCTTTTTTTTTTTTGTCACAATGCAAAAGCAGCATTACTTTTCCTCATCCCATACAGACACATACACATTCCCACTGTCACATTGTGTGTCCCACATATTCTATCTTATACCATCTCCTGTCTATTTTCCACAGTGGGTTAGAGACACACACTATCCCACACACAATGAGAGCCTGATTAACAAGTGTGTCTCTCCTTTGTATCCGGAAAGTGTCAGAACAGGGAAGACCATCTGAAAGGCACTTCAACCCAAATTATGTAGATTTAAAAACAGATTTGGACACATGCGGCAGCAGGAGGTGGGAGGTTAAAGCGGGGGCTGAGGGTTAGGACTCAACTCATGAATACTCATGAATAGATACTTTAAACATACCCGCTCTTTGACCATCAAAAGGGGAGGACCAATTCGCTTTCCACCACAGAAATTAAAGTCAGTCAAGTCAGCTTCCTTCCCACAGATGTTGGAAAAAAGATGCTGCCCAAATACTTAAATACAGCTGGATGAAAGGATTTTAAAATAAGACTGTTGGATAACAGTAAACATCAGATGGTTTTTATACAAATGTTGTGTTGATGACTTTGCACTTTGTTTCACTCCCAAAGTTTATAGTATTAAAAAAAATAGCTTTGGCATACTTTCTTACATGTACAGTAAATTACTACTTATCAAAAGCTAATAAATAATTTCCAGAAAGTTAGAAAAATTCACAGCCTTCACTCTGACACTGGATTGGAAACAACTTCCTGGTGTTTTTCTAGTTACATTTAGTAGCATGAAATTAAAAGATGACTATTATCTCACACTAAGCCAAACATTGCGCCTCTTCACCTCTTTATGTGAAACGACAGATGAAACCAGGGTTACTTTATGTCCAAAGTCAAACCCCAGCGAATATCAAATAGGTAATTACATGCAGCAGCATTTAATTTCTAATTTTCTCTATTGCTCTCTATTGGCCCACTCGTGTTTCTAGTTTTCTCCCTGCATCAAGGTCACAGCCATGAAAGTCCCACACACACACACACACTCGCTCGCGCACGCGTGTGAAAGCCACACACACACACACACAAGGGACGAGGGAGGGAGCACAAGTGAAAGGCTCTTCACAACAATGTGTGTCGTGGGCTGAATACAGAGCATAGCACAAAACAAAGCATGAGCGACAGCCAGCTGGCTTGGCACCACTTGGCACGGGACAGGCCCGCTTGTCCTTGGAATGACAATGAAACACACAAACACACATTTAAGGACACACACATATACATCACAATTTCTCCCTGTCTCCAGGTATAATGAAAAGGGGTAGCTGTAGAGAGGTTCAACACTTAAAATGAATTCTGTTCATCAGACCTCAGTGAAAAGAGGCTGTGCCAGGCTACACCACAGAGACACAACAGGATCCTCTTCTTGTCTTGGAAACAAGATTGGGAAAGGAAACACAGAGGAGCTTGAACAAGACTCAGCTGGCAGCAGTAGAGGGAACTGGAAAAATATTTGGGACAGGATTTACCTCAAGTGTAGTGACAGGTTGTCAAAATATGACTTCAACTTGTCAAATGAGGCCGGGCAAATTCTAGTTTCATGAAAGACAAAAACCTCCCAATAATTCAAGCAAGTCTTTGCGTCACATTGTTTTCTATGACACTCTATGAGTTTCCCACATTACTAAAAGTCAGTTTCAATTACTCTAGTTATTTCTTTTTGTTGTTGCCGATACTAAGACACAGTGGTACAAACGAAAGACTTTTGGGATTCACCTTAGTCCTGGCAAGACTGCACTAAAAATTTCTCTATTGCCATTGCTCCTTCAATTCTGACACCCAGCAACACAGAAACACACAGACGATATTTTAGGCACATGATGTAACCTGAAGTGAACGTGTTTACCTGCAGTTTTCCTTTATTTTGCCTCCAGCTAACACTGTGACGTAATAATGACATAGACTGTAAAAGGGTCAGTAGCAAATAATGAGATAAAGAGGTGTAACAACTCTCCAAATCCATGGTTCTGGTCAGACTGATTTTTGAGCCTTGGTTGGGTCCATAACTTGTTTTGTTTTTAAATCACCAATAATGTGGAACACTAGTAAATGATTTTGGGATATAAGCGCCTTGGAAACAAGGATGCTCCACAGTCGTACTGTCCCTGAAAGCCTCAAATGTAATACACAAGAGCTACTGCTTTGACAGCTCACACTTAAAAAGCAGTTCTTAATATAGGGTGCTCCCAGAACCTCTGCAAGAGGTGAGTTGTCCACAGGTTGGCAGTGGAGTGGGGCGGTGGCCATTTGCAATTTTGAGTTTGGTCAGAACTGTGACACTCCCTAATAGCTAGTACATCAGTAAGCCACTCAGAATCAGCTTTAATTGTGCATACAAGGAGCACATTAAACCAGATATACCAGATGACAACAGTTACTGTTTAAATACACAAACTGGAGCACATTCAGTACAGCATGGTATTCCCAGGAATGGATTAATGAAGGACACTTGGCCAGCATATTGTACATCTTATGGTTTTTTGTACACATTCCCTATAGTGAAAGTTCCAAGTTGCCGGGTAGGGCAACTGTATCTGAACAAAGGAATAGTGTTCTGTCTGATCAGCAGCTCATTAGCTCAGTTGGCCAGACTTCATGCTGTAACTGCATGTTCATACAGTTTATTATTTAGCATTGTTTTACTAAAGTTAGCAAAACAGTTCCCATCAAACTGTTAGATCTTCAACAACTAAAGGATAAATAAGGGAAAAGGACAGTGGTTCCAGTGCACCTAAAGTAAAGGATACTTTGCACATGACACCAAAAGGAGAGCAAGTTAATCAAAGCATCAATTTCCCTTTAAAATATATGAACTACTTCTTTTTTTATTCCAATAACTGTGTTAAAGCATTAGCTGGAGGGAGTTTTGACCATATTATTCATACCAGGACCAACCCCGAGAGTATATCTGCAATGAGCTCAGACAGGACCCCGCCTGGCCCATTTTTCACTAGCTCCTAAATACTGTTATTATCTATATGGCTAACTGAACAGCAGTCATTCCATGGTTACACTAAGAAAACAGCTTAACATTTGTCCCAGTGACTCAGATGTCGTTCAATGTATATATCCCTTAATCAACAGTCAACATGCTTGGTGTGTATGAGCTTGAACAATGGTCAAAGTAGTGACGTTCACACAGCACACAATGTGCTGCTAAACGTATGCTTAAGCAAGAGTCTCTATATATTCAAGTTTAACCCTCATTCATCTAAAGGTATATTCATGTTTTTGCTGCAGCTTATGTATGTAATTAATACCTGAGTCACCGTGAGGGGGGGGTTCGGGCAAGCCTGGCCATACAGTACCTGCCATTGTGAAACATTGTCTATAGCTTAAGGCTAAATGTAGCTGCCTGAATCCCTGATGCCCCACCTCTAATCTTAGTTGTTGAGACATTACCGTCAGCAGGAGAATAAAGACATGAGTAATGAACAAAGTTAAACGTTCACATCCAGTTACAACGTGTCAATTCAAAAGCATGTGGAGTAGGCTTAACGATGCTGCAATACGGCTGACGGTAAACCCTTTTGAAGGCGTTGATAGGACGGGTGCTGGCGTCAGGAAAATGGGTGAAAATGGGAGTGCCTTTCAGCTTACTTGTTTTCTGTAGGGTGATGATGTGTGAAATATGTGGGAAGAGATAAAAATGAGACCACTGTGCGAACATAATGGGAAGGAGAGAAGACTCCTCTGAAAAGAAACTAGATGCACGGGAATAAAAAGAGAGCAAGTGAGAGAGAGACAAAAAGAAAGAGAGCGAGGGCCTCCTTACTCAGCAGGAGCTGTCTGCCAAGCCAGGAGTCAAGCAGGGGGCGAGTGTGAGTGTGTGTGTGTGTGTGCATGTGTGTATCGTTGGGAGATAGTGGCCACGTGCCAAATACAATGACCCGCAAAGTTGGCAGGGCACTGTGTGTGTGTGTGTGTGTGTGTGCATAGGAATGTGTGTATGCTTGCATTCCTAGAACGCATGCTGCTGGTTTCTCCACAGTAACAGTGAGAGGAGGTAATAGACTCTTTCTCAGCGGAGGGAGGGAGGGGTTGGGAAGGCTGCATTCAGACAGACATTTGCTCCACGTTAAAACAAAGTTAGCAGGTTGCATTGGTGGGAGTGTGCCGTTTATTATACCAGATTTGATCATCAAGTTGTTTGATCATATCTGTGTTTCTTTTCATACAGCGATTCACTAAGCTGAACAGCCAATCGGAGTGGTGTCTCTGACGAACAGGTATAGCTCATACAACTCTGGTTAAAACATCAGAAGATATAAAAAGTTACATTTATGTTTATAAAGTACCACATGCTTTCACATATTTACTTGCTATGAAGACCACATCAAAACCATCTGAGCAGCTTGACACTTAACAGAATTAAATCCTGTTTGGTTGTCACATCTACAAGATGTTAATCATTTTCTTTCATTTTTTGTATCGACGATAACAAACATGCTTAAAAAAAATTAAGCATTACTATCTGGTCAAAGGCACTGTGATATCTGGCTTGGTCGACAAAGTCATGCTAGAAGCCAGCAGACAACAGAGGGAAGTGGATGATTGGACAGAAACCAGAGGGAGGAGGATGAGAGCTGCAGAATGTGGTGTGTTTCAGTGTATGTGTGTGTTGCTGATTTTCTGGTGGTCTGACTGGTCCCATCTGGCAAGGACACACACACACGCACGCACGCACACACATGCACACACACACACACGCACGCACACGCACGGGTCCCCCTCCTTCCCTGCTGACTCCTGGATGCTTGGAGCACTAATCCTGTTATCTCCTTCCCAATAAGAAATGAATTAATGGAAAGAGCTTGGAAAGACAGTGCACAGTGCTTGGCGATGGCCTTGCACATAGGCCCGTGCACTCACAGGCTCTGCCTGGTCTCGCTTAAATTAGCAGAAAATACTGGGAGGGTTCTCCTGGCACAGATGTATAGTTGCCTCTCCTCAATTCAAAGGAAACACAGGCATGTTAAAGTGCTTTTTAAAACGCAACACTTCAAATGACAAGCTAAACTCTGCAAAAAGTCTCCTTGGATAGGAGCCTTAACTAAATACTAAATGTAATTTTATGCACAGTGATGTGTAGGGTAATCAGGGTGATCAGTCCCACTTGCCCTACAGAGGTCATCAGACTCCTCGTAGAAATTATGGAGAGTGTGTTGAAAGGCAACGTTCACATGGAGAAAAAAAAAACTTAAATATTTGTGCACAGAAGGAGACATTTATATGGTAACTGACACACTGAACACTGAAGCACAAACACTGGTGGACGGAGAACTGCAGGTACTAAAGCAGCAGGTGGATCTTTTTTGTGAAACCAGTGACAGGCAGGCAAGAACTTTGAGACCAGTGAACTACATAGAAGGAAGAATCAAAGAGAGTGAAAAAAAAGAGCTATAGATGATGTAGGCAGGTCCCTGACAAGCCCACCAGACATTAAAGAAGGATCTGATGATGGAATGGATTATATTCTTTTCTTGTACAACTATTAAAGACCACACATAAGTATGTTGACTAGATTCAGTGCGTGTTTGTGCTTAGCTGTTATTGCCTTAGTCATTCAAACCTATCCTTTGACACAAACTCTGTCTGGTCTCTTGTAAACCCTACAGGGCACAAATGTCTGATCAGTGCAGAATACTGTGTGTAAACTTAGACCTGTTTGCAGCTCACATACCTGCTGTTGTATTTTCCATAGAAAAAGACCCCATTGACTGTTTCTACAATAGGAAGTCAAAGCGTGATCATTAGCAAGGAACGAAATACCATAGAATGCAGCGACAGCAAAGGGGATGACAAAGAGAAGCTCTAAATTTTCATGCTTCGGGGTGAGCGTGAGAGTATGTGTGTGAGAAAAGATTCAGTCAGAAAGCTCTTCTAATGCTTTGACACACAAACATTTGTCTTACTACAGCACCAAGTAACATATGCTTTAACCCCCAAACAAGACTTCAAAGTTGCTGACCACAAAATGTCTTCTCAATGCTGGTATCGGAATAAAATCATAGAAAGTAATGCATATCTATGCACACCATTAATAACTAAAGAAGAGGACCTTTTAGTGCGAGGTGCTGAGGGAGAAGCGAAAGAGGAATGGGGAACTCCTGCTTGAGTTAGCAGCCATGACACAACACAGCAGGGAGCAGAGAGGACGACCCGACTGCAAGGACAGAAAGAGGACACAGCGAAGAAAGAAATAATAGTAAATTACTGTTAAAAACTAAAAAACATTTAACTTGCAATGGGCTAATAGAAAATAGAGGGTTTATT
>OMLM01002756.1:6447-22391 GCA_900302695.1 Helostoma temminkii
TCTGTCTCCTGTAGCTACTGGTGTGTGTGTGTGTGTGTGTAATGGGGGGAGGGTTGGACTGTGCAGACATGAATCATTCTGAGCGATTCAAGCGTTTCCATGACACCGTCGGGCACCGGTCCAGAAGTTTCTACAAAGTCTGAAAGGTACCAACAATCTCACAAACACACACTCACGCGCACAAACACAACACACACTAACACACTCTGTAAAACTATCTCGCAAGCGATGAATTCGAAATAATCTATATATTTATTGATGCTGTTGTTTCCTTGTCTAAAGAGTAACATTTTTTGGGGGGGTTCAACATTAATTTAACAGACGATGGCGGATGAGTAACCGTCGTCTAACACACACACACTCACACACACATGTACACCAGCGGCCCCCTCCTTCAATCCCAGCAGGCATTGATTTCTTGGCACTAGAGCGAGTGAATACATCAAACAACAGATGAACGTATACGAGCGACGAGGACGACTCGAGAGACGCAGCATCCAACTCACATCTGTCGGCTTCTACCTTCAGCCATATCAGAGCAGATCTGACTGTTGATTGGACCACAATTCCGATTTTTAAATGCTTTTTAAATGTGATTGTGTATATGTTATACAAAGAAACCATCTTTAGGTAATTTTCATTCTCTTTAAAATTCACTCACACATGTTAGATTCTCTTTGATGGTAACTGATTAAATATCAGTGTCTGTGAATGTGTATTCCTGCTCTGGCATTCTACGTTTCCCAGATTTCAACTGGTGGGATTTAACTTTCCGCCAAAAGTGACTGTAAGTGAGGTTCATGAACCTCAAGGCAACTAAATAGTTTATAGTATCCTACAATGCATTCTGGTCGACAACAACTGCTGTGGTGTAATAAAGTATACACTTTGGTGTATAAAATATATTTAATTTTTTTTATTTTTTAGGTAAATGTTGCTACAGGTGACTTTTTGTTTTTAAGTCAGGCACTGCAAAATATTTTGTGTAAAGTTTTTAAAGTGCAGATGGGTTTAAAGCGAACAAAGCGGAAAATGTGTTAAACTACTGATGAAAAGTTCCTTTTTATCAGCCCAGGAAACAGGTTTTCTCTAAGAGAGTTATGTATTGTGGACAGTTGTCGCTGTTGATTTTTGTGTACAATACACACACTGTGTCCAGCCCACACTGGCTTATAAAAGAGCAAACACACAGTTTCAGTGATGAAACAACATTTGTTGCAAAAAGAGCCTAAATTTTGACACAAACTCCACAAAAAAAAGTTTCTTCTGCCAAAATCCTAAAAACAACATCTGCCACAAGAAACAGTCTTTTCTCCCCCCAAACACTAGTGTTTTAGCCTCTTCCAGCACGTTACACAGTTAAAACATTAGTCCATGAACAATGAAACATCTAAATGGCTTTGTTTTCTAATGGAAAAATGACAGAACTAAGGAGCTCATAGATCAGTATGTCAGGATGGATGCTCATTACTTCCTTTAATCCCTACTGAACAACTCTGTGGTAGTTGACTCTACACAGTGAAGGTGCTTTGACATTTTTATCACTTATCATTATAATTATCCTCACTTTCTGCCATCACTAACAAGTGCATGCAGGTGCCTTAGAATGAGCACATCATCCAATGCTGCATATCTGGACACTCGGACAATACGGAGGCATGTTAGTAAAGCACTTATGTGATGTGAGGGTTTCACACAGTAACATTACAGGAAACAGTAGAGCTATTGATAGCTTTCAGAAGCTCCAGAGTGACTGTCATATATAGAGTCATTTGTGTTAATAATAAATAATATGCATTATATTAATGCTTGAAAAATAGAATGTAATGAGGTTTACTAGAATATATTATACTCGCATGTGTCCATGCTGTTGTGCAGCTGCAGATGGATTAAAATTCAGCAGCAGCCATGACACTTGTTCCCCGGTCATGAATGAGCCCCAAAGAACAGTCCTTCCACCCTCGCCATCAAACAGCCGTCAGTATCCAACAACCACCCCCAATCACAACACACACACACATATATACACACACCCCTCCTCCACCCTGGAATCAATAGACAAACAACACAAACAACAACAAGGCGACAAACAGGGCGACACCACCAAACCCTCCAAACAGCAGGACTATAATTCAAATTAACATTCTAAAATACTGTGGTGTGTTTGGTGACGGTGCCACAAACACAACAAAAAAAGAAGAAGAAGAAGAAGAAGAAGAGGAAACCGCTGATCTATAAAGAAGAAATTCAATCTCTTCCTTTGATTTGGGTGATTTTTGTTTGACTCCCAAGTTTTTTTCTCACGAATCTTCGGCATCATGAAGAAAATTCGTCGGCGATTTGCAACACAGAGTGTGTATGTGGCGCAAGTGTGTTGCTTTTTCCTATGTGTGTGTGTTGGTCTCAAACAAAACAGGGCTGCTGAAATGCGGCAGGCACTGCAGATTTTTGTTGGCTGGCTGACAGCACCGAGCCCGTGCCAAGCCCCGACGGCGGAAACGACTAAAAGACGCATAAGGCTGGCATTAGAGCCCCAAATCTTCTTCCCCCCCTTCTTCCATCCCTCCTTCTCTTTTCTCCTTCTCTTTTCTCGCTCCGTGGCATGGCGTTTCCTTTGGTCGGGGTCTGACTCGATTTGGCAACATTCACAACCATCCGTGAATTTATCAATCTGTCTTTATTCCGCTGTGATCTGACGGGGAGGGGGTTGTAGAAAACATGGCACCTGAAAACACCGCAGGAGGTTTAGGTAGACCGCCGCGTTGATGTGGCTTTGTTTTTTCGTTTTGGGGACTACACCTTGTTTTGTGCTCCAGTTTAACCCCCCGTACTCTTTCATAAGTGTTGCCGAATGAGAATTTTGGAGGATTTGATTCTTTCCAGGGTTTATATTTTTTCCCCTCCATATCTGCTGCCTTTGTCTTGAGGATTTCGGGCAGCACTTCCACAAATACCTCGGACACAATAGCATCTGGAGTTACATCCATGAGGCACTGAGCCCATGTTTCTCCTAAAACCTAAAACAAATGAAAAAAACAACATACTCCAATTATGCTCCCAAGACAATAAAACACAGCAAAAAGGGAAAAAAAATCTGCTGTGAAACATTCAGGATTACCTAAAACTAAAAGCCTGATTCTGTGTTTTGAGTCCATTATAGATGGAACAATATTTAGCAGCAGAGTAAACAAAGGCAGGATGCTCCCATCATAGCTGTAAATTGTGTTTGGGTATTGTTCGTCAGACAGATGACGACTGCTAATGTTGAATTAAAAAGGTTCTTAGAGGTGGATTTAACACGTTTCCTCTTGTCTTCGGGGTTGAGACGGAAGGCGAATGACGCAGGAAGACAAAGAGAGAGGTAGCAATGAGAGAAAAGGTGTGAAATTCTGAATTAGCAGCACAATATGGAAGTACTAAAGTGAGGCACAATGAGCAGTGAGAGCAGAGTGTTGTTCATCGACACTGTCTGAATAAATAAAGACACAACGTTCAGGCTCACGAGGTTTTCATGTGTCAAACAGGAACAGGCCGGGAAACCAAGTCAATGTTTACAGCCAACATGGCTCATTTTATGATATAAAAGGAGTTTTTTTTCTCTTCAGGGACTCACACTAAGCACTAAACCAGTATGGAATATAATCCACGATCATGTGACAATAAATACGTTTTTAACTCTGACTACTTAGTTCTCTCTTCTTTTATTTATAGGCTTAGTGCCTATAATAGTGAGTTTCTTATGAATATATCTTATATTTTACACTGTTATTTTTAGGACAAATTTGGCTCAGAAGTTTAATCATTTTGCTCGGGTGTTTTATGCTTTTCAACGACAACAACTTGACTTGTGCGAGAGTCTGAGCCATAGTAATTTAAAAAATTAATTTTCAGTTTAATGGATATTTTCATTTATATTCTTCATGTTTTGGAGGGAAGCCTAAGCTTTTTCCCACTTTCCCACTTTCCTTTTTGCCTTTTTCCAAAATGGGCCAATCAAAAAACATCCAATGTGTTTCTGAAGACATAACATAATGGCCTACTTTGTTGATAAGGGATCAGATAAGGGTCCACAGAGTCCACCACAGCTAGGACAACATCAGAGATCCCACAAGTACAGAACACATTGAACGTTGCAGACGGCTCACACTTCCTCACAAAGCAGCTTCATTCTCTACAGAATGCACCTTTCACACTAAAAGTGGGCTAAAGGAACAGATGAGTTAACACGGAGCTAAGGGTCCTCTGATCCACCTGTCCTGCAGTTCATCAGTTCATCACTGCAGGACAGGTAGTGTTGCAGCAGCTAAAAGAGCTCTATGCGAAGAACCTCCAGCAGCACTTGTTGCAATTATAGTTTTGGAACTTTAGTTTTAATAAAGCTTTAAATGACTAACCAACCCTTTTAAAGTCTTCATTTCTTTCAGAAGGCCTGAGCAGAGACTATGACGCTTTTGTCTGCCTCAACCTCCCTGTCTCTCTCTGTGGGAGACCAGGGGAAAATGTTTCAACCCTGGAGAGATAGATTATGGATCAGGTGCTGTCACTCTAGAGGTGCCAAAGGTCAAAGGATCCTGCAGTTCAGCATAACAGGCTGATTTTCTCCTGTTACTGTCACGGCTTCTTCTCTTTCTTCACTCTTCTTTATTTATCCTTTGCTTTTTCACTTTTAACTTCTTCCAAGTTTATTTGTGTGTGTTTTTTTGTCTGAATTATTTTTAGGCTGACTGGATCATCCTGTATTGTTATGTCCATTTGGGACTGTTCTGTTGAAAATTGATTCATATACATTAGTTCAGACAGGTTTTAGTTGCGGTCAGAAATTTTTGACTTTTAGTTTTAACTAGTATGATGAGCTCAGTATTTTCCTCTACATTTTCTCTTCATCCTCCTTTTTCTCTCTCTCCTGTAATCAGTGACAGACCTCTACTTCCACCCTCCCCCCAACTTAATACCTGTATTTAGACAAATGTGACAGCATTTGAACACCTGGACGGCTGTAATATGATAGTTCGCCTATATCTGCAGATCTGGGAGCTGCATCGCGCCACTGATGTGCTCCGTGTGATTTGAACACAGCCACCTGGCTGCAGAATAATGACATATCTGCTCCCACACACCGTTTGGGAGCCGGCGAGCCGCAAATCTTCATCACAGTGGGGCAGACCCCACCTGACATCACACAGTCGGGAGAAGGGGGTGCACAGAAGCAGACGGACAGCGAGAGAATGGTAGGGGACGACTAGGGAGGAGACAGGAACCATCTGAGTGCCTACGTACAACCTCAGATATTACTGTCACCTGTTTTCTGAACAAACTCCAAATAAAATGTTAAAAGTTAACAGCCCTATCAGCTATAATAGCAAAAAGATTGGTGGCATTATTAAAATTCACTCACCACAGATTAAATTAAAATCAGTAGAAGCAACCAGCTCTTATTAGCTCAGAGGCATAAAAAAACAATGACATAATTTCATAGACACCTGCTGAAAGAGAAGCTATTTAAGAAAAAATCCAACAACCTGACCCAAGGACTGTGGTCGTGGTCTAAAGAAGCACAGAGTTGCAGACCTGTGATATTAAAACTTGTTGCACAACTCTTCTGCTATCTGGCTGTTCTTTTGAGAGTGACCACCATCAATACTATACATTTAGATCATCATATAGTTAGCGTTTAAACAACTATCAATAATTATTTAGAAAAGGAATTTCAAAGTTGAGGGCATTAAAAAACTACTCTACTACATGGGAGGTGGAGTGATTGGACTATGTTCTGTTAGAGACACCAGAGTCATCAGAGGCTCCTCCAGTACGACTCCACTTCCCACAATAACCTTAATAATGCACACGTAGTAGAATTATCACATTTCTGACAGTTTCAATATAAAAACTGAAAAATTATAACTTTGTAAATGTACAATTAATGGCAGAGCTGTTGTATTAGATTGCACTAGACTGTAGAGGTGGTCATAATGTTATGTCTGATCGGTGTATATGTATATATACAGTATATAAATATATAATTATGTTTATTCTTAGTTGAAGGAAAGTTTTTTCGTTAGTGAGCTGTGTTGGTTAGCTAACCTACTAACTAAACCAACGAGATGCCAACCTACTGCCAGTATATAGTGTTAATGCACAAAATGCAGTGTGTCTGTACAACCACAACCTAAGCCCAACGGTGTGTCTGGTTGCAGTCAGCCCCTGAGGATGATGACAGGTTGGTGACCACTAACCTACAGGCAACATGAAGCTGACTAGTCAGACAATCAAACCGAATAACCTTTGTTTTCTCTTTGTTCTTCAATCTGACATCGATTGCTCCCTTATGAATAACCCTAGTGTTGCTATGGAGGTGTAGAGGTAAGGAAGTATGAGCTCTATTATTATTAATATTATTTCTTCCAAGTGCGCCAACTCACCTGACACTATAACCATTTCACTCTACCTATTGAGTTAAAGCGGATTTTGAACCAGTGACCTTGGCTAGTTTGGAGCGATTTAACACTAACAGCACTGGTTTTCAGCTCTTTGTCAGGTCTGTTCCCATTCAGTGTGTGCCAGCTGAAACTCTGCTTGCTGCTTTCACATGGCACTGCCCTGGAAGCATGAGGAAAAAAGGGAAAAGCTACCATTTTACTCTTGTCTGCTGCCATGGAAACCAACCAACGGTCGAGACATTAAGGCAGTGATACACCAGGAAAGTTTGTGGGCCACTCTGGCAGCCTGGCTGCTCTACTTTTTGGAGTACTTTATTCTCGCTCTCTCTCAGGTTCCCTGCATCCCTCTTCTCTTTTTGTTCAGTCTTTATTTTTTAGCCTCTTGCTCCTCACTCTGGTGCTCCTCCATCACTCAGGTCAGTTTATGTGGGATGACTAATGAGTGACACTGTGCAAACTCTTTTCTTACTGATGGGATTATTTCTCTTTATTCTCTTAATGCGTTTATTTACATTTTTATGTTGATGTTCATCATCATCTTAAATTAATTACCTTAAATTATGCCCAACTGAGATTCAGTGGAGGCTCGCTTCCATTAAAATGGAACATTTTCTTTAATAAGTGTTGTTTTACCTATGACATTTTTTTTAAAATTTACCTATGACATTTTTTAAAAAATTTGTTAGAAAAATATTTTCTTCTATCTTTTGACTAATAGTTTCCTTGACACACTTCTACCAAACTGGACTTGCAGCTTTAAATCATCTTATTGCATTTAAGCTGCAATGACTAATATTTCAAACATTTTCTAAGAAATTAAGTGAAATATGGGACAAGACGTGTTGTGTCTCAGTTGTTCTGGTCCATTTCAGATTTCAGGTTTACATATGGGCCTTCTGTTGTTATGAGGGACTGGTTTGTTGCTGTTGCATAAGGTCCACAAATCATCCCTGGCCACTACCTAACAAACCAAATAAGTGTATTAAAATAATCAAATGATCAAGTTATTAATTGATCACCTCTCTTTGGGTTTTCTATGTAAATCCCCTCTTTTCCATTTATTCATGCGCTCAAATGGATCTCCAGCCATCTTCCCATATCCTATAATAATACTGTGTGTGAGTGTGTGTGTGTGT
This sequence comes from Helostoma temminkii, assembly GCA_900302695.1. Lineage (NCBI taxonomy): Eukaryota > Metazoa > Chordata > Actinopteri > Anabantiformes > Helostomatidae > Helostoma > Helostoma temminkii. The sequence goes on from OMLM01002756.1 coordinate 14,021, forward strand.
GTGTGTGTGTGTGTGTGTGTGTGTGTGTGTGTAAGTGGGAGCAGGTGATTGGTTGGCAACAGCTGGAGAGAGGAGAACACAGCTGCAGGGGAAGAGGAGAGGAGAGAAGGAAACTAGACAGAAGAGGAGGAAACAGAAGTGGAGAGGATCTTGGTCATGTCTAATTTCAGTATCACAGTTTATACTTTAACATTTGCATTAATGTTTCCCAATAACTATAATGCCAAACATGATAATTAATCACTGTTCCACAGGGACATTAATGCTGGTTGTCATTAGAATATTCTGTTTTCTGTGTTGATGCTTTGGGTGAGGGTAATTGAGACACAACGTCTTCCTTCAAAATAAAATTACATGCTGAAAATGTTTTGCGGCACTGGTTATATGGTTAATCGTTCTAAATAAAAAAATAATCATTTTCTCTACACAATGTATTGCTTCAGCTCAGCTCCAGTACTCTGCAAGACCCGATCATGGGTATTGTGATTTTAAAACATACATGTACTGTATGCTCAGAGAAACTTTTACATGAGAGTTTATGGTACAGTGCACAAGACTAAGAAAATAATTACAGTAAATCATCTTGTTTGTGGTTTTCAGTTTCATGTTTCTGTTTTAAACTGTATTTTTAAAAGTGCTACGCTGTGCTGAAAATGTACCACTGATACAGTGTGAGCAACAACAGCGCTTCACATTAACACACAATCACTGTCTCTTGTCTCGTCTTCATTCTCTTTGCTTCTCAAAGGGACGCAGGAAGGATGAGGACGAGTGGAGGAAGAGGAGTCATCCTGTTCCTGTACTCTGCTCTTGTTTTCCTCTAAACTCCGTTCTTCTCCACGTTTTGTTTGTGATGATGATTATGAGGACGACGGAGACGCTGCCGGGGATAACGGAGGGTTTTGTACCGAGTGAAAGGGAGGAAAATTCCGTCCAAAGATGAGCTCAGATCTGCTCACTGATTGGCTGCAGAGAGGAGGAGGTGTCCCACCCTGATCCAAATGCAGTTTTGTTATTAGTGAAAGGCTGGGGTAAAAATCAATGAGAAATTAATAGTCGATGTTAGTAGGAAGGAATAATGAATAATAATATTAAATGTTAACAACTGATCTGAAATCCATACAGAATTATCTATTTAGATTATCTTCTGTTTTATACAAAAGGACCCATAAGTCACTTCCACATCATGTCATCTTTGATCTTACATGACCTGATCTTTTAGCCGCTTAATATAGGTTACATATTAGGGATATACTATGAAAAAGAGCTTTTTTAACCTTAATAGACAAAACATATTAAAACAATCTTAACAGTGCAAATATGGGTGGTGTAGTGGTTAGCACTGCCGCCTCACAGCAAGAAGATCCTGGGTTTGATTCCTGGGTCGATCTCTGTGTGGAGTTTGCATGTTTTCCCTGTGTCTGTGTGGGTTCTCTCCAGGCACTCTGGCTTATTTGGTTAATTAGAGACTTTAAATTGCCCGTAGATGAGAGTGTGAATAGTTGTCTTTGTCTATATGTGGCCCTGTGATGCCTGTATGACAGCTGGGATAGGCTCCAGCAACCCGTGACCCCTACAGGGACTAAACGGTTCAGAAAATGGATGGATGGTGCATTCACACAGTATTGGCATGCATGTCCTTCTCAAGGACACTTTGACATGTGGACAGGAAGAGCTGGGGATCAAACTGCCCACTCTGCAGTTAGTTAGTTAGAACGGTCTGTACTACCTCTATTTACCTGTTTAGCTGTTTTGAATAAATCGCTTAAACCTTTTGTGGCCACCTGGGGGCAGCAGAAACAAGCTGCAAACACAACTGTGACAAATCACGATGTTAGCAAGCAGCTGCTTTTTTCATGTTTGTTTAGCTTTTAGCTCTAGTTTTGGTCTCTACCAACTCCTGAAGGAAACACCTGGCTTTTTTTGCTGCTAAATGCTTCAAGGTCGACTTTACAAGTTTCCAACTCTATAGTTCTAGTTTGGGGAGGACATGCTTTTTAATGTTTTTAAACTACAATCCTCCTTCCCTATATTAAAATATTATTTAGTTTCTAGCTGAAAAACTCTTCCAGATGACACAATTTGAGGGAGTCTTTCATGTCATATGAGGGAGTAGGTCGACTAAGAAAATAACCTCCATTGTGTAAACAACCAGATGAAAAGATCTGCAGTAAAAAAAACACTTACAGATGATATCTGGAAAGGCAGGTGGACAGTTGATGCCATTCATGTACACAATATATAGTATACGAACTCCCTGTACTTGAACTATGTAAAGCAAGCTGAAAATTAGTGACGTCAATGTTCACCAAGTGTCTAACTTTGTCTTAGACACTAGCTGATAACATAAAGTTAGACAATAATGCTTTGTCTTTTTATTGTCATTTCTTTCAGCAGATTTTAACCCCTTAAGCCTAAGCCTACTTTTAAAATGTCCACCTATCAGAATGTAATTTATACAATTTAAAAATCTGAATTTTATCAGAAATAGCTCCACAAAGAAAACAGACATAATAAGTCATTAGTTACTTTTACACCTCAGCACTTGGTCTTGACACTTTTACGATATTTTTTATTCATGTTTTCTTCATTAGTTACTTCTCAACATAATCAGTTACTTTCCATTTGTGTCTCTCAGAGCACTGTGCAGTGAGAAGCTAGAAAGCCACATTTGTGGAAAGAAAACCATCGTGAGTTGAAGCTGAAGTCAGTCTGAATAAAAAACGGAGTCAAGTGCAGCGTGAAACATAAAATACGATTCACATTCGGCCTCATGTACCGACCAAACAGATTGCCTGAATAAACCACCGGAAGTGTCCGTAGCCTCGGCCACTACGAAAGAGGTTCAGTGTGTGTGTGTGTGGAACAGAGTGTGTGTTGAACGCATGCAAGCGAAGGCTGGTTTTGCTTCATGATCCTTCATCCCACAGCCGAAAGCATCAGCAGCCATCATCCACTACACACACACACATTGAGACAGCAAGCAGCAAGCTAGCGCTTAAAGCAAAACTGGGCTTCCATGGCCATCCATTATCACTGACAAGCTAAATGTACCATGGTACACCATATGGTACAGAGAGAGAGAGAGAGAGAAGTAAACTGGAGAGAGAGGCTGAGTGAAGGAGAATGAGGGAGTGTTAGAACTATGAGAAAAGAGGAAATGAAAAAAGAAAAGGAGGAAATTATTGCAATTAAGGTGTGTTTTTAAGACAAATTCCATTCGGTGTTCTGTTTAAGTAATAATCTACAAAACTATGGATGAATTAATGGATGGAGCAACAAGTCTTCATTTGCTTTATTTGTACTTCTAATTTTAAGAAACCCAGATATCCTGTTTGCTAATGTAAAAACTCACTGTGTCTCATTTCAGATTACATTTCCATTCAAGAATCTAAATATTTAACTATACAGTTCAGGGCCATAGTGAGGATTTTAGAAATACTGAAGTCATGAGCCCTGCAGCACACCCCACCCTTGGGAAAGTCCTGACTAACCACTAAAGTTCTTTCAAATAATAATAAATAATAATGTATAAACTCAGAATTTATACATTTAATGTTTAAATTAAAAATTTTAATGCAATAAAAAGCCATGCTATTATCCTTTATTCATTAATGTCACATTTTAAATAATGTTATTTTGACATCAGCTGCATATGCCCTAAATCTTCAATTGTTATTACATTTATTTATCTGCAATATTGGTAATATTAATAATAAGTTAATACATTTACAGAAAAGGGATTCAGTGTGTTTCTCTTTATACCTCAAACTCGCAAACCACCCACTTCAAATGTTTCCACACCACTCCATTAGATTGTTGTCATGCAATATAATACACCTGACCTCTTATTTTTCATGGCTACATTAATAAATGCAGGGCAGTGTGTGTTTAGACACAAAACTACACATAAAATGATTTGGTTAGATTCAGAGAAAAGATTATATATGGGTTAAAATAAAGGTGTCAATCATTTATCAAATTATCTCATGTCAAGTGCTGTGTTTTGTTACCCAGCCATTGACCGTGACCTCCTCCATACACGTCTGTTTTCACTGTGGATTTGCTTCAGTAAATGCTGTCATATTTAGTACAGCTGCCAAATTACCACACTTAAGCACCTACTGGCCCGCTGGTACATCAATATATGGAATATTGAAGAAAAAAAAATTAATAAAATGTAACTCAACTCCTAATCAAATACTACAGAATATAAATGATGCTACATATGTGCCATAATAATAAGGAAGTACCTCAAAATATAGATGCTTAGCATCAGCCTAAAGCCTTAAACGGTATGTTTTCAAACTATTTTTAACAAACGCTGTAAACATCAATTTGCCTTCATGTACACAAGTTAACGTGTATCTTTCTCATCTTTACTGTCTATATGTTCCACATGTTGAACCTCTCGAGCCAATCAGAGAGCAGACCTGTATTACTGAATTTCAAATGGCAACTAGGACAAAAAAAAGCAAAGCACTGACAAAATACTGTAATGAAAACAGAAACCTAAACGTCTTTTGGTGCTTGTCTGCACGCACACACACACACACACACACACACACACACACACACAGTGTTGGTGTAGCTGTTACCTAAAAGCTTGCCACAGGAAACGTCTGTTCAGACAGAACAGATACATTCAGTTTAAACACAACCACAAAGGGGGCAACTACACACACACACACATACATACACACACACACAGTTACAGGAGTAGATCAACTGTTGTAGCTGTGATACACTGAGTAGTTGCTGAAGCAACACATTTATCAGGTATTTATGTTTTTTTTAATTCTTATGTAACTCCTGCTTTACAGAGTTAGTACTCTAACATTTATGGTGAAAACTGCATCAGCCAATCATGATCAGTCAAAGTACAGCACAGTACATTACAAACAGTACAAAATGTGGTTTCTAGACATGAAGCATCCTACAGTGTTATGAACACTGCCTGCAGGTGGAGCCTTCAGTCACGTTAGAGAATTCACTGATAAAACATGATTCGAACTTATTTACATATTCTCCCATATACTTTGTGCAGAGTTGGATAATAAATTCAATAAATTTTCTAAACACTGTTGTTAGAAGTCAAAGGTCAACTACAGAAGTCAGTGTCTCTCGCTCAGAAGGAACACAGCAAGATAGAGGCTTTAACTTGCCTAAAGAAATAAGGTAAGAATGAGTGAAGGAGAAAAATATGAAAAAAGCTAACAAAATGGCTAAAAGGGAAAGAAAAGCCAAAGGGAAAGAGGAAAGACAATAAAAAAGGTGAAATGAAGGAAAAGAGAAGAGACAGACAGGAGTAAGAAAAGGATGTGGGCAAATAGAACATGGCGAAAGAGAAACACGACAGGATGAGAAAGAGATGAAGGGAGGCATAACGAAGACGACATGAGGTGTTGGAAAAGCGCTGAGGAGTGTAGCTGTAGGTAAAAAGGGAATAAAAGCGGAAGGGAAGGTGGATGGAGCGTAAACAAGCACATGAAGCAGCCAGGAGGAAAAATGGTAACCCAGTCTCCTAAAACTCACGTCCCTATACAACTAAACTGCACCAGCTAATACGTTTTTGTGAGGAACATAATTGCACCCCAATTACATTTTCTGTAAACATAATAACCATTATGCTCACACTTGAATGACAAGATGCAAAGACATTGATACTTTACATATCAATTAAATATATTTTTTCACAGGAAATGTATTTTTGTCCCCCATATTATTTAATCTACAACATCCTTTTTTCTCTTCCGTAAAAATATCCAATCTTGCAGTTCAACATGCCTCCATGCTTATATGCTTATATGACTCCAACTTTATTACTGTGTTTTATGGTTGAGTTCAGACACTCACAGCACTGGGTTAGGGTCAGGGGAAGATTGTGGGCCAGATTATTAAAAATTAATCTAACACTCACTTCACACCAAGAATCTGTCTATATGTCTAACAAAAGTACTTCTCATTCCTAAACCTGATCCCACGCAGGACTCTGAACTTCACAGTATACACCCGCCATCGAACCCAACCACCTTCTTGCCACAAGGTTCCTGTTAATAAATGTGATGTTTCATTTGTTCACAAACTACGTTGCCTGACAATATAATGATTGCATCCGCTACAAAAACATAATCATAATTGCACTTTAGGAACATAATTCTAGGAGACAGGGTGGAAATAGATGGATGAAGAAAGACAGCAGAGGGAGGGAAAAATAAACCAAAACAGAACCACCAATGAAAAAGAGTTCAAATGTATGTTCAGTTCATCTGAGCAAACGACTGGTGTCTTTCAACATTAATTCCAACTTTATTCTTTGTTCCTCTCTTGGCTCTTTTTGGATACCTCTCTTTCCAGTGTCACACACACACTCGATACACACATCCAGTTTCACAACAAAGACAGAGACTGTGCCATGCTGCTGCAGAGGGGGCAGTGCCACATTGGCAAAGCCCAGGGGGCAACTGCTATCTCGTGCCAACACTTCACAATCACACACACACACACACACACACACACACACACACACACACACACACACATCAGTATTCCAGCATCGTTGTAGAGTCAACTATTCCGTCTGCTTTGTGTGGCTTCATGTTCTCGCCATGTTTTTCTAAGGAAACCGCTTCAAACATGTTTAGAATTAACACAATTTAAGTGACACACACATGCAGGGAAACATTTTATAATATTTCATTTTTTTCATTTTATAACTGAAAAGTATTTCACTGCATTGCCTCTAAAATGTAATACATGCACATATTAGCTTTACAGAAAACACATCTACAGCATCCTTTCACAAACATAATTTCATTTCTGTAGTCACAAATGAATTTACATAACTTTAAACAGACATTATGATGAGGTTGAAGCACTTCACTGAGATAATCCTATCTAATCTGCAGTTTTATTCTTCTTATGGATTATTGAGCCCTCTCGCCTTTCATCTCCTGAACATGTCTACAGTTTGACAAAACACAGATGCTATACAAACAGCATATTTAGTTCATTTAAAAGACACTTTAAAAAGCAAATATGGACAAAGAAGGACAAGACATACAATTAATTTTCTTTCTAGAAAAATATAAAAGACTGACTGTACATATTCAAGTGTTTGTTGTAGCTGTAAACTACTATTTTTTAACAAAACATCACTGGCTAACAGAGGTCTAGTAAACATTAGTACAGTGGCTAATCTTAAGCTAAACCCTTCATAAACGCATAAAAAGCATAACAGTGACTTCTGACACAATAGGATAGGACTTTATTAATACCCACAATGGGGAAATTCTTTAACCATTAAATTAAACCCCAATCTTTAACTTTAGGTGCTTTTGTTGCCTAACCTTAACCACACATATGACTCTGTAGTGTTGTGTTCTGTGTAAACCTGCCACCAGTCCCTTGTAACTCTGTTTCTGTTAATCGATGTAGCCCAACAAGTTTCCAAAGTTTTTAGTAAATATTCCACCCATATCATCAAGTATTGTGTTAAGTTATTATAATTTCTATAATTCACTTTTGTAGTTGTCGTATACAGCCAATACTGTTCTTAGGTTACATCAACACTTATTGTAAATGTGCACTGTTTATAATAATATTGTCAATAGCAAGAGTGTCAGTGATAGGAGCAGTTTTAACATCCTACAAATCTTGGTTCTTGGTTTTCCAATAACAACATACAGTATGTATATATAATATTGTAATAAGAGAGACATATGTGTCTAATATTTCAACAATGAAAAACAACCATAATTGATCCACCCTATTGGAAACATTTTGTGATTGAACACACTTCACTTACAAAAAGCCTCAACTATTAGAACTGCAATTGTCACTGACTGAAATGCCAGGATTGATGACGCTAGCATCATCAAGCAGGACAGCGCTGAAACAATCCTACTTACAATTGAAGAAGTTGTTCAACTGATGGGCACAACAACCACGTAGTTATTACAGAACCTGCAGGACAGAGCTGCAGATTAAACTGCCATCATGTTGTTGAATATTATTATTACAGAAGCTGAAGACAATTACAAGCTGCTGCAGAGTGAAGAGCAAAATATCACGTTTAAACTGTGTTCAGGTGCCAAACCACAGATACTACTATCTGTCAGTATCATCACACACACACACAATGATAAGCGCTCACAAAAGCTCTGACTCTATGTTTTCACAGGTGTATAGATGCATTTCCCAAAGGGAGTACTGCCCTCTCTATCTCCCCTTACACACACACACACACACACACACACACACACACACACACACACACGCACACACACAATGAAAAGAGTGAGCTCTTGCATAAAACAAAAACCCAGCTGCACGTGGGTTTGTACTTTCAATTCACATAAATGCACAGATA
>OMLM01002758.1:5632-26774 GCA_900302695.1 Helostoma temminkii
TGTATTAACGTGTATTTACAGATGACAGCGGGTGGGGTTTTGGCTGGCAGGGTATATTTAGAAAAAGTTAAACATTTTTAATGATTTTTCACCAGTTGCTGCAGATTTCTGACCTTTAAAACTCACTAAGGCTTTGCAATGAACATTCCAAACAGCTATTTTATTTATGACTATTTACCCTATAGATAAGGTAATCTTTAAGAAGTGCCTAAATTGCTAAATCTTCACAATCTGAAAATTTAAGGAGACACTGCTACTAACTGCTACTAACATAACTCCTTTCCTGCATATTTACTATCCCATGTTAGTTAAATTATTAGTATTTTTCTGTTTGTGTTTTTGCATGCCACAATTTTTCTAGAAACCTGAACTAGGTCAGTAAATCCAAACACGGTCCTCCTCTTCTGAAGTGCGCTGAACCTACTATACAGTTGCATAACAGCAAATCTCTCCCATGGAGCAGCTCAGAGGTTGACAGAAGAAGAAAACACAGTCGAACTGAGCAGCTCCCACTTGCAGCTGCATTCAACAGTGTGAGTACAAAGCTGCACTTTGCTGCAAAAGAGCAGGAGTGACTAGCTTGTCTTCCCTGGATAAATAAAAATGAAAGCAGCTAAAGAAAGAAGAGGTGAATGTTGTTTTCTGCTTTTTGTGTGCGACGCTCACTTGCCTGCTTCGTGTGTTGTTGCAGGGGTCATGGCCGTGGACGTAAAGGAGGCAGAAACTCTGCCTGTGGAGTAGTGAGCCTGGGGGGAAAAAAAAAACAAAACACAAAAATAAAAATAAATGGGGAATAAAAACAGCCTTTATGTGATGATTTTTTGACCCTGCCTTTTGAAACCTGCTTCTCCTGTTACTGCACACTTTAATGATGTTGATTTACTTGTTGGGTCGACCTTCAAAAGCCTTTAATTGAGTGGACATTAGTTATTATTTCCGTTCTCAAAATATAGTCCAGGATGAAAGGAGGTCTGAACAGCAGTCACCTATGCATATGACATTTATGTTTTATTAACCAGTTAATCTTATTAATACCATTTGTCCCTGTTTGAACAACGCAACTTAGGATCCCCTTGATTTTTTACCATTTATTGGAGTTCACTTCCAGCTTTTGCTCAGTAAATCATCATGTGTACTACCTGTGAAAACAACAATGATATGTGCCTGAATACTATCATTTAGCTGTGTAGGCCAAGCAAAAACACAGGTATTGCCTGCTTTCAGCTTCTCATGTGTGTGGTTTGGTGGATTTCCTACTTTTAAATCACTCCAAACTGAATATGAAATAATTCCCCTTTCCCCCTGGGAAAATATGATAATTTCCCTATTTTCCAACATCCTGTAGACAAATACATAAACACATCATGAAAAAAAAACAAAACGTTATTTACAGTCTGTGTAATTACTTCTGTTGTGAAATCCTGGAGATCATGAGATAAATACACACCACAGATTTTCTGATCAACATGGCAGACTTCCTTGTTAACTGGGCTAGAAGCTTCATCCTCCAGTTACATAAAAATCTTCTCCACTCCACCACACCTCTTTACAGAGGACTCTCATCTGGTCCCCTTGTTTGCACTAAGTCATGCATCAAGAGCAAACTAGTCTAATGACAGCCTCTGCTCTTTCTCTATGATTAAGAGAACCGCCCATGCCTCATCTTGGAGAGATTTCTAGCGCCTCTTAATTGCAGAGCACTGTTTATCCTTTAAGATAGTTTGTGTTTCAATTATAGTAAAATGTATTTGAATAGGAACTAAAAATACCACAAACAAGACAGCGGGACTGAAGAGAAGTCATGAGAATAACAACTCCATGAAGATAAAAGCTGAGAAGTGAAAATGGATTTCAAAAGCTACTCTACAGTTCTAGTTTAGCTTTCTTCTGCTCTAGTTCTTGTGAAGGCGCATGAAAGCACAGACTTTACCTTGTGTGCTCTGTCTGACCTATATTCCTGATTCTCTCAAATGATGTCAAAGCGTCACCTCGATGGTGAACTCGAGCACAACCAAGGAAAAGTTTTGGTGTAAATATGAGGCGTAGTATCAAAGGAGGGCTGATCAAATTGTATCAGACCTCATCCCAACAGTTATAAAAGGACAATGATGGTGATGTGAATGTGATTGACCATATCTTTTCATATGTGTTTCTGTGTTTCCCTATGGTTCAAACTGTCTTAACTGAGAGCAGGCTTGTAGGAAGGTTCAGGAAGGTATTCAGAAAACATTTCAAAATAAAGAAACTAATCTGGAGCATATTTAAAAAGGCATCCGTCACTAACACTACTGTTTCAGACCTTCAAGCAAGATTTTATTGACTGGATCTTGTTTATATTTGCTTTTAAAGCAGGTCAAATGTGTTCTATGCTCACAGTGTTGTATTCTTTGTTCTGTTTCTGGATGCAGTTGTTTGTCTTGTTACCTAAAATACTGTTGTCATATTGGTGTGTGTATGGCTCCCTCCTGTGTACAAAGAAAAGTGTACACTTTATCACTAGATAAACAACTGTCTTAATGTGCAACAGCACAACTGAAGAACTGAATGACAAACATCATAAAAATCATCTTTCAGCAGTTATTTATAAGAAGATGTCTACAACTGCATTGCACTGCAAAATGCTGAAACCTTTCCTAATTTTTTTTATATTCAACAGCTAAGATGACTATACTGTCAAATTGTTATTTCCAAATTCAAGAATGGTTTCAAACTTTTAAGCCAACATGGAAATCTTAAAATTGTTATGGACTACATACGAACAGCTACAAAGCTAGCATATCCACAGACCAATCATCACGACAAGCAGACAACCCATGTGACACAGCTGAAAGTTCTGGGAAAAGCCAGTAAGTGGACATACTGTATATGTGGTAATGTTTTGATCAAAATAATAATTTAAATGTAAAGTAATTTAACGCAATTAAAGATAAAGCCCCATTTTAGACAAGCTCTCCTTTCCATCATCTGCATTCCAGCATCTGATTGTGTCAACATCATGTCTGAATGAGTCACTTTTTCACAAATGTGCAGCTGCACCGATCTTACTAGATGAGACCCAACACAAAGCATGTCTGAAATACACAAGAAAATGCATAGTTGGACAATTGAGGCCAATGAATAAGGAGGTCGGACTGTTGTATGTTTTATGGTTGTGTTTGGTTGTTCACCTTTAATACTGCCAAAACATTCAGCTCTAAGTCATACCAAGTTGCATTATTTGTTGGAGTGCCATCCTCTGTGTGTGAACAAAGAAAGTAAGTGTTTGTAAGAGAAAAGGTTGCCAATTACCTACTTAAGAAAGGGTATGTATGCTGTAAGCTTTTCAATTATTGCACTGTCTAATGTAACAGCTGTTTACACACTTCAGTATACAAGTTACTTCGTCTAACACATACTGTTATTGGCATAATTGCTTTAATCTACTATGTGCTACGGATGAAGACGCAAAGAGCAAGCAAAGGTCTGTGTTACCAATCTCTTTACAGTAGATTTCATGATGAGAAATAGGTATATTTCATTTATTTTCAGCTTCATTTGCTGTATATTCCTGCCAATTCTGTTTCAGAACCAAACATTTCTATTACCACTGCACACCTTCAGTATGTTGCAACCATAAAGCAGCAGCTCATCTGGAAGTATGTGATTTTACCTGAACTGTGACTGTGCTAGTTCTAATTGAACGCTTTGTGGCGATTCAAACTTTAACACTAGCGTATAAAATACTGCGATTTTTCCCCCAGAATGTTTCTGAATATAAATTTTTTCAGGCAATTGCATCTGTGTTGTAGTTTTCAAAGAGAAATTTCAAACAAATCTTAAAATTAAGTTTTTAAATCACCACTGCAGCTAAAAAGATGCAGAGAAAAGAGCACAGAGAGAAACATCTGCATATAGCAGCGGCAGTAGACACACTAAAAAAATTAGAGGTGGGTGACAAAATTTAGTAAATACAAACAAATGGCAAATCACACAGAACTTAATGCTGCATTTGATTTGAAGTTGAAATTTCTGGGGACTGTTTGCATGAATTAATTCACAGTGCTGAAAAATGCAAAGAACAACTCACAGAGTCATTCTACTACTGTTTAGTTAAAGACACATGATATTGCTCATGCTGGTGTATAAAGTGACCTGAAACAAAAACAATCCTGTGTTTATGGCAATTATTATGCATGTATCCTGACACTCTCCATGGCTGATTGAAGCTGTGAGCAATATTAACATAAAAGTAACGTCTGAATGACAGAACTGTCACTTTAACAGACCGATAATGGCAGCAATGTTATATATCCCATAATTAAGGGCCTAAGAGACCAATTCAATGTCAAGATGAAGACTTTACCCATCCATGACAGCAAGTGCGCATTTTATTGTTAGTGCAGACATTTGAGTAGATAAACACTACAATTAAAGGATGGTGGTGTTTGGTTGGATCGTTATCACACAATGTCTGGGTATTTGAACCAGTAGCCATCACATGATAAAATCTATTTATCATCTAAGAATATCATCACCTTAAAGCCATGTGCATATAATTCACATGTTTAACTAAGTCTCAGTAATGTCAGTGTTTCTTGATCCTTTGCCGATTACAGTAGGAGCTTGTGCTTGATGAGTTTTGTCACTTCACTCACTACTTTGTTTTGTTTCTATAAAACATCTCATCAATTCCCTTCTATTTTCGTTTCATCTATCACTCCACAGTCCTCCCTCTACACCTTGCAAGTAACATTTTAGCAACTTAAAATATTTTTTTCTTACAGCGTTTATCTTGTCTGTCTTCTTAGCCTCTGGCTCTTTCATGGTGGAAGCCAGGAGCTTATCTCCCTTGTAGTCCTTGTACAGCTCAGCTAAGGTCTCCCTGGTTTCGAGATTGGTGCTCTTGAGATGATATGCGGGGTCCTGCTTAGCTTTTTCCTCATCTGAACCGTTCAAGGGAAAGGAGAGGGATATTCAGGTCACCATTTGTCAAATGCATTTTCATATTCCATGAAGACTTAACTCTAAAGTAATAATTTAACAATAAATGAATTCTCAGTCACAAACAGTCTGACCTGGATCCAACACCTTCAAGTTGTTTTTCACATGGAAGAAATTGGAGACATTGAATTTGTCCAGGTTTGTGGGGTCCTACAAAAACAAAAATACAAATGAAGTTTTTTCTCCCAAATTAAACTTTACAAGCTAAAGCTAGAAGCTAGAACCCACCTGAAGTGTTATAATGTCCTTTTTGGTGAAGGGTTCATCGGTCAGAAGGTCTTTAAAGCTCTTGGTCTTAAAGTTGAGCTGTTCAACAGCCTGAGTAGAAGCAGGAAGTATATTTTAGTGTCTTTAAATAAAAAGAGTTGATCTGGGTTTTATTTTTTAAAATTTTCTTTTAAATAGACAAATGCGAAAACAAATGTTTAACTACGATCAATTCTATCTGTAGAACAAGTCCTGTACAGCCACCAATTTGTTTAGAAAAACATTTGTTGTACACAGCTGATTCAATGTGATGTAAGACAGCATCTTGTGAGACCACGTGGGCAGAGCATCTGTACTGCATCACACTGAAATCTAATCAATACCATCTGTGTGCGTCTGTGTTATTTTATTTTATTTTGATCTCTTTTACAAAAAGTATTAGTGTGAGTATTAACACAAAGAAAGGTGTGCAACTTCACAAACCTCATTTGAAAACACATTGCCAGTGACCTTGTTGGCAACAATGTAAGAATTATTAGTGAAGACGTTGTACAGAACAGGGCAGTGATACTTTCCTGGAAGAAAATGAGAATAAAAATCAGAACCAGATAAAGAGTCACTCTTCTGCCTCATGCTAAAACCTCTCTCATTCAGAAGTCAGAAATTGCATTAGCAACGTCCTCCCTGCTGAATTATATCACTTCTCCCATATTTTCCACCTCCACTTGTTTTAATTTGCACTTATGTTTCCTCCCAAAGTTACTGCTGAACACTCTTTAGGTCCATTTTCTATTTGTATCCAGGCTCTTACATCAGTGCAGTGACAAAAATGTGGCTTTGACCTTTTTGTGCCCAATTATTCAGTAATTTTGGTGATTAGAATCAGATTTTAATTTATTCAGCTCTAATGTCACCATTATGCCTCAAGTTTCAACGAGGATAAATTTACCATCATTGTTCTTGGCAAAGTTCAGCTTGATGAGGGACTTTGCTTCTAGCTTCTGTGGAAGAGAAGAGAAAATGAGGTGTTACTTAAAAAAGTCATCAAATTATTTATGAATACACAATGAAACTGGTGTCTTAAAAAAAGATATTTAATTACTAAATAACAAATAAATAGCAGCCATACATAACTGCATATTTAACTACAAATCTAATGGTACTGAATTAGGAAGATACATTCTTCACTTCAACAATGAATAAATATTATACAACAGCACAATACTACATATTATGTATTATGTATATATGTGCTGTTGTAAAACTAGTGTTTTCAAAACTATGAAAAATGCAATTGATATTTTAAATCAGTTTTATGTGGCTATGACAAATATATTAATCAAATATTTCAGTCTACCTATTAACTGGTTGTTTGTTATTTACTTCCACAATGGGAAAACTGTTTGTACAACAGCTTTATACACTACGACAGGATTCCAGTGTCTTGTCCAGGGACACTGGCTGGCCAGAAGGAGCTGGGACTCAAACCACCAACCCTGGGGTTTGTGTATACCAGTATTACCCCCTAAACTACATTCTGATAGACGTTTTCAAATGGTTTAAATTGCAGGTTAATGCCCCCAACCATTTGCACTGACAAGACGGCAGTGCATAGAAGGAGAGCAGTCTGGTGACTTCACCTCTCCAGAGATTGGATTAGTTCCATACTTCTTGATCCAAGGGACAATGCTCCTAAAACATGAGTAAAAAAGTAAGTGAAAATTAATTAAAGTGAAAACCACATAGAGTTTATTATGACACCAACAAAACAAGGCCCCATGACCAAAGTCACCTATAACATCCCTCCACAAGAAGGACACAGTTTGGTATTTGACTGGCTTGAATGTTGACAATGTACACATTTGTACTTTCAGGTTTGTGTACCATCATACAGTGTATTATTGTATTGTTGTAAAGAGAAGCTGTTGTTTTAAATTAACCCCATGTACTCACAGCAGGTCAAAGACGACTCCCTCCTCAGTACAGACTGGATACTCAAATGGCTGAAGAGACAAGCTGCAGTGTTTTTGGAAAAAAAACAGGTCAAAATGAGTCACACTTTATTATAGTAATGTATATAACTATTATCATTACACAGTTAAACTTTGGTCTTTTAAAACTTTTATCTACCTCAATATTTTTGTGATACATGGAATTATTAAGCAGATTTAGAAGACAAGTAGGATTTCACATACAGTGCCTATAAAAAGTATTCACCCCCTTGGATGTTTCACCCTTTCATTGACATTATAAATCAAATAAAAACATGTAAAGTGAAATCGGTGGCTGCATTAATACTTAACCCCTTCAGGTCAGTAATTAGTAGATGCATTTTTGGCTGCAATCACAGCACAGAGTTTGTGTGGATAGGTCTGAATTAGGCTTGCACATATGGACACTGGAAGTTTATGCCATTCTTCTTTGCGAAACTGCTCAAGCTCTGTCAGGTTGCATGGGGATTGGGTGTGAACAGCCCTTTTCAGGTCCATCTACAAATTCTCTATTGGATTATGTCTGGGCTCTGACTCAGCCACTCTAGAACATTCACCTTATTGTCAATAAACTATTTCTCTGTAGCTTTCGCTGTATGCTTTGGGGTAATTGTCCCTCTGGAAAACAAATTCTCTCCCAAGCCACAGTTGCGGAGGACTGAATTAAGATTGTCCTCCAGGATTGTCCTATATTTTGCCGCATTTATCTTGCTCCTACCTTAACAAGCCTTGCAGGGCTGGCTGCCAAGAAGCATCACCACAGCATGATGCTGCCACCACTATGTTTCACAGTGGGGATGGTGTGTTTGTGGTGATGTGTGTTTGGTGTCCGCCAAACACAGCGTCTTGTCTGATGGCCAAAAAGCAACATTTTGGTCTCATCAGACCAAAGAACCTTCTTCCACTTGATCATGGAGTCTTTCACAAGCCTTTTTGCAAACTCAAGTTGTGATTTAACATGATTTTTCCTTTGACTTTCTCCTTGCCACTCTCCCGTAAAGCTTTGACTGGTGAAAAACCCGGGCAACAGTTGTTGTATGCACAGTCTCTCCTATCTATCTCTTCTTGCTGAAGCTGGTAACTCCCTCAGAGTAGTCATTGGTGTGTTAGTGGCACGGTCACTCAGTTTGTGTGGACAGCCTGTTCTAGGCACATTTAGATATGTGCAATATTCCATCCATTTCTTGATGACGGATTTCACTGAACTCCAGGGGATGTTTGGTGCCTTGGAGATTTTTTTTTGGATCCATCCATCTGACTTATGCTTTTCAATGACCTGTTCTGAGTTGCTTGGAGTGTTTTTTTTGTCTTAATGGTGTAATGGTAGCCGGAAATACTCATTAACCAGTGACTGGACCTTTTAGACACAAGTGTCTTTATACTGCAATCACTTGAGACACGTTCACTGCACTCAGGTTATAGAAGCTGTCTGACAAAGTGAAGCACACTAAAAGTTAAATGCAACACATCATGCAGCCATCTTAAGTGGTGCAAGAACAGATGAGAAAGTAACTGACAAAGTAACTGACATGTATCAGTCAGGGAAGGAGCCCAAAGCCATTTCTAAGGATTTTGGAACCTCGGCGAGAGCCATTATCCACAAAGGTCAGTGTTCGTGATTTAACAATAAAAAGGCGACTGGGCAAAAATGGTTTAAAAACTAACACAGCATATCATACACATATCAACAATCAAAAATGATGGTGGTAGTGTGAAGGAAATTTTTGCCACCAAGAGTGCACAACTAGTTACTAGGTTTAGGGGGCAATTATTTTTTCACATAGGTACAGTCAGGTTTGGACAACTTTTTTTTCCTTAATAAATGAAATCATTGTTTAAAAACGTGGACCAAATGGTTTAAGGTCAAACAATGGACATGAGAAGAGTTCAGAAATTCAGAAATTCAGAAATTCAGATTTAGTTTGATCTAAATTTGACACCTCACAGAAGATTTTTGTATACGATAATCCAAACTTTAACTATGCAAAAGTATGGGAACATGTGACTGTGGTAAACAAGGTTTCTTACCTGCAGTGGTCAAATGGAAGTCGTCTAAAATTTGCTTGTGGGATTTCTGTAAAGTAAAACAATGCAAAACTTAAAAACATCAAATGGCATCGATGCCGGTATATCCACTTCTTTTTCCTTTTCAAAAACCACTATGTTAATAGTTACACTACATGCTTTTTGCAGACAATGATAGGTGGATATAACATATATCAACATATGACTTTTTTGTTATATTAATTAGCTGCTAATTACATTTGTCCCCCAATGTTTTGGCTTAATTATCAAATGACAGTTAAGTTTTCAAACAAACACGGACATTCAAACATTTACTTTATGTGCAACATACCAGCATTTCTCATTCTTTTTCTACAAATACCAATTGTCTAACACATTCCAGCAAAAGAATACTGTTGTATACAGTTTGCAAGAATAGCAATTTCATGTCATTTTGATTTCATTATTTTTACACCACAAAATATTATTTATAAATTATTTCTTCATTCATAGCATCACACGATGTCAAAATATGTCAAGTCCTACGCTTTTATAAACCATACATGCATAAACACAGTCACTTCAAAATAATGTCTACACATTTCCTGTATACCTGTAAAATTTGACCAGTCTAGCTTTGACATGCACATTTCAACAGTACAACAGTACTATTGGTAGTATTTTGTACTGTGTTGAACCTAAAACACAGTACAAAATACTACCATATCGTAGTAAAATAAATGTGTTTCCATACATCACTGCAAATGTAAATGCTCCACTGTATAACACACACCAGCTTTACATTTCGAGAACCCTGACTTACAAGATGCTAATGTTTTCACAAATGGACACACAGCTATGAGAAGAATGATGTGTTTCCAGGTTTAACTGTAACAATATAAATCTATTTAAAAATCTATCAACCTATCGATTATTTAATAAAATAACTGCGATATGAATCCATGATGAAAATAATCATTAGTTGCTGTGAATAGCTAAAACTTAAAGCCACTTCACCTAACCACAGCAATAAAATAGACGAGTGATAATAAACCACTCATATAATCTGTGGTAGAATTATGTTTTATTCTGCATGAATTATCTCTAATTTCTATAGTTATATTGCCTACATATGCCCATTATGCTTACATATATTTGGACTGTAATTTGTAGTGGAGCACTTGTTTACTTTAGTTAACTTTATTGAAGAAATACTGTTAGCTTCTTAAAATAAGGACTCACCTGTTCGCTTCCCTCCATAAAAATGTGTGTACTCTGTACATGTGATGTACCTTTAAGGATAAACACACATAATTAAAAGGAAAGACAAAGAAAAAATCTGTAAAATTATATCAAAAATCCTACTCTAAGTTAGCTCAGCTAGCTAGCTAAAAGCTAGATCGTTAGCAAACACTATTAGCTAGCTAGCAATGCTAACAACAGCAAGCACGTTACAGTGCCGCGGCCACAGTTACGTTTTACTTCGATACTTACATTTTGTCTTTTTGGTGCTGACGCTTCCCCATTTTGAGTTTTATATGCGCCTGGCAGGATACCTTCAGTAAAAACAACACTTTAACAACAAAAACGCACAATCTGCTCGCCTTCTGTAACTTCCTGTTTATGTTTTTTGTCGTCGTCTTTATTAACGACAGTTGACCAACAATGGCTACACTCTGCTGCCACCCACTGGAATCCCGGTGTAATAACGATACATTTACACTCACAGTACACATAACACTCATCATATTGAATAAGACAATTATGATTCAGTAAAATAAAAACGTACCAATGGAAAAATTACATTCAAATTCTCTAGAAGCAAATATGTTTTAAAATACTTTTTCAGCCATGCAACCAAAGAATATAAGTGATAAATTCTCAAATATGATCCAATGATCAAGCTTAAGCCACTTTGATAAAACCCATATATAAATAGACTATATACATAGAAATAGACTATATAAAAAGAGGATCAACCAACCTTGAAAACACAAATCCAGAAAGCTCAGAGTCAGAAAAACATTTAAATTTCACATTTACATTTACTTATTTTGCGCCTTTATCATCTCATCACTCGTAGCACTAACAGTGAAAGCAGCGACTTACAAGTGAGGTACAAAGACAAGCAAAAATCTATAGAGGAGAGATGTAAGTGCAAAATTTTTTTTTTATTAATTCAATGGAAGTGCATGTTTTGTAATGTATTAGGTGATAGAAAGTTGCAGAAAAGTTCTGTTGAATATTGGGAGTGAGGTTGCTGATCGTGCAGAGTTTGGTAGCTCACTCCACCATTGTGGCACCACAGAGCTGAAGAGCTTTGCAATGGATCTTTTGTTTTGTGATGGTGCCACCAGACGCCGTTCGTTGGCAGAGCGCAGTGGACGGGAGGGATTGTAGACCTGAATGAAGCAGTTGAGGTACACAGAAATACTTTCCCATTTGTCTCATACTTGCAAATGTCTTTGAGAATAGTTTGCATTATTGTGGACACTCCATTGATTAATTACAGGTATGGACAAAACCTTTTCATCCACATCCTCCACACACTCTGCACTGTATTATTTCTCTTTTTTTCTTTCTTGTCTACTCTAACTACACTTTAATATTGTACCATGTGACTAACTGAACAAACACCACAAACAAGTCCTGCATGGTTGAATCTAGAACGACTTTATTATTTTCTTGGCATTAAATTCAATTAAGGTATTTTCACAAATATGGCTAATCAATTGTTTCTGCTACCAATAGAAGGGAGCAAACAAAAACAGTTAGAGAGATGAACCATGGCCAGGTGGCTAGTAATGTGTAGGTAAAGGTACATTCGGATTTCCTGTCGAGCACAAGCTTGGACACATTATACAGGTGCTACCAGCCCCACTACCCAAACAAACACAAAGACAAATAAAATTAAAAAAAGTGGATATATCTGCAGAAGTTATACTTCAATTAAAACCATTTTTCAATAAAGGAACAAGTGGAGTGATGGGTTTTTATATAAAAATATATTACAGAGCTGCAGTAGCAGAAACACTGCCTGCATACCTGAGTTGCAAATGTCCTTTCTCTCATCACTCGTAGCACTTTAACAGTGAAAGAAACACACAGAGTCAAAGTCGCAAAAACTTCATAACAAATTATAGACACACACTGATCATGTTGCACAACGTACAGCTTAAAAAAACAAGTGAACTTTCACCTCCTTGGCACTTTATCTGTCAGAATTAAACTTTGATGGACAATATGACACAAATGTTGGGTGAACACACATAAATATATTCATGATAAAAATAAAACTTAAACTATAGGACATGAGGGGTTGTAGAGCCAGAGGTTTGCCGCTTCATTAGGTGGAAAGTAGTTGTTTGCTTGGAAAGTGCAATAACATGTAGAATTTTTCATACACACCAAAAAAAGTGTTGTTCCCGTTGAGAACAACTGAAGTTCTTATAAATGTAAAACTTGTGATCGCCGTCTGCTCAGTACCATCCGGAAAATAAGAGTGTCTTCTCCAGTTTGCAGTTTTGTAAAACAGTCTGTGAGTGTTCTGGTGAAAATGAAAAAAAAAAAAAAAAATCACCGCAAGTCCATCATGGTCACAATGTCGTTGGTGATGTTGATGTGTCCGGCGTGCTGAAAAAGACAGGAGGAGAAACAGATATAAGTTGGAGAAAGAAAACATTTGGCTTTTGTGTTTGCTGTACCAATCAACTGCCAAAACATAAAAGGAAAAAAATAGAGCCCTAAATGTACTTATTACTGCATAATTTCCCAGCAGGTATCAATCACATAGAAAGACATTTCAACAAAATATTACAATCCAAAGATCCATCAACCTGAAACTATAAAAAAAACAATTCCACTTTTGAAGTTCTGATGTTCCAATGAAAACTGCTTCACTGTCTAGCAGATTATCCAGACTGACTTTGTTTCTGGAAAAAGATTTTAAATGTTGTTTACACCACAAACAAATATAAATCTATGTTTTTTGGACTGTTCAGAAAAGCAGGACTAACAGACTGAGAAAGCTTCTATACACGGGCTATACAAACTGTGAATGTTGCTAATTAATTAAAAACAATTTTTTAAAATTAAGATACTGAGTATTTTTATACTATATACTATATATTTAATAATGAATTACATATTCCTTGGGTGGCTGTGCAGATGTGGTAACTGTGGCCGTGAGAATGGATATTTTTTCATATTTTATGTGTTTTTACTTTGCATTGATCAGATGTGGCACATCTAACTTCGTTGTACTCATGTACAATGAGAATAAAGGATTCATTCATTCATTCTTTCACAATCTCAAAAAAAGATATGTCAAACTAGGACCTGAATAGTGGTTCCTATTCATATTCCTATTAAAAGACTGGGTGAGAAAAATAAGCAACAATATCAAGAGCAATTTACTACAGTGATTGCATGTGTGTAGCCCTGCTTACTTGTTATGAAAATGTTGGATCTGCACTAGGAGACAGAATCAACCTATATATATATGCAGCTATATACGTTTCTCCCCAGTTGTTTTAGAGATAACTAGAGACACTCACTGAAAATAGAGGGGGCTCTTTGCTGTGCGGGTGAAAGCCTTTCTGTTTGCATGTGGAGATCTCATCTGTTCCTCGGTCCGTCAACCTAAAGTAGCCGATTCTGGGACAAACACAAATATCACACAGTCAAGCTTCAGAAGACACTTTAAAGTTGCAAAAAACGGCAAAAGACACTGAGCTGCAATTAACTCCAGCAGTTCTCTGACTCACTCGTTGAACTTAGGCGAGCAGACGATAGCGATGGCCTCTGGCAGCATAATCTGGTAGGAGCAGTGTGTGTGGAGGTCGACGCTGGACAGGAAGGCCGTCTGTGTGGGGTGAGTCTGTAACAATAAAAAGCCCAGGCTTCAGTTTACAGGACAACATTTTCAAGGGGGCTAAAGAGCCTCAGAGTGACCAAACAACTGTGTCTGAAGCAGCTTACAGTACGATTTATCATCTATCAGCAACATAAATCTATCAGCAACATAAATGTCTGTGTTTGCTATAGAGAATAAAAAACAAGTATTATGCTATACATTCATGAGCACTAATTTAAAAAAAGCATTTGTACAAATCCAATGGTCAACCAATTACCCATGTGTTACATTCACTCAGTGTGAGTGTCTGCTGTCAGAAATCAGCAAACAAAATTTAAAATATAAAAGAAGTACCAGTTGAGAGGAGCTTTAGAGGAGCCAAAACAATCAGAAAATGTTTATAGGACATGTGTAGGTGACGTTTGATCAGAGGAATGATGTACTGTGACTGAAATGAAGAGGGAACATGTCAGACTGCAAGAAGTTCGATGTTTAAAAAAATTTCTAAACCAAAATGCAGCAATATATTTCAGATACAGCAGACAACCTGAATATAGACACAAGCAGCAACAGGAGAGAGACAAGTATCTGACTTTCCTTTGCAACTACCTAAATTGACTTGCTGTGATAAAATATGCATATAAAAATACTAAAATTCTTCATGATGATTATATAAATGATTATATAGATTCATTTGGCAATAAGTTTGTTACACGACCCACATGGGTTAGATGTACATT
This sequence comes from Helostoma temminkii, assembly GCA_900302695.1. Taxonomy (NCBI): domain Eukaryota; kingdom Metazoa; phylum Chordata; class Actinopteri; order Anabantiformes; family Helostomatidae; genus Helostoma; species Helostoma temminkii. The sequence goes on from OMLM01002758.1 coordinate 20,410, forward strand.
CACATCTGAGAGAACATTTTTGAATGTCACAAATTCTCAAATTTCAAATTACAGAAGACCAAATCTAATTGTATAAAAGGTGCTTACATGAGATCTAAACTTTTAGATCTTCGGGAAAGGTTTCTGCACGATCGTTTGTTCAAAATTAGATCAATTTGTCACAGCAGGAATATGAAAAATTAATTTGATGAAAAACTGGAATTCAATTCAATTATGTGATGTTTACATTTTTTTGGGTGGATCTTCCATTTAGGGGCCAGGACTTTAACGTGGTAATCGCGATTAATTAATTACAGAAAAAATATTGTGTTAAAAAAAGTAACACATTTAATCGCACTTTCTCAGTTCCCCAGCATCAGGGCTGAACTCTGCTGTGCGCGCTACACAGAGCATTGTAAATCTAGGAAATGTAACCTGAAATGACTTCTGCTGTGATATGAAGCTATATAGAAAATAAAATTAAATGAAATTCACTTCAAGTGGGGTTGGGGATGCCCCCCTAATATAATGGTAGGGGAAACACTGGTCTGTTCTGGAATTTACTTGAAATAAAAATATAACAAATATTTTTTCAAGGCACTGAAAGTGCTCGAGTTCACAAAAAGCCTTTTAAATATAGTTACACTTTGCACTAATTGGATAATATAAGAATGTAGCAGACTGATTTGACTGAAAATTTTTAATTGGTTAAGTTCATCTAAATGTTTGTTGAATTTGTCAAATTTATTTGAGTTGAAAACCTTTGTTTATTGTGTCACATATTTCTGTGCAATTAAAATGCGATTATTCGAGATTAATTAATTACAAAGCCTCTAATTAATTAGATTAATGTTTTTAATCTTTTTCCACCACTAATTTAAAGTAAATTAGTTTGTGACAACAGCAACTTTTAGAAATATGTATTAAAGTTGCCACTTTTGTTGACACTACTCACATGTATCCAGCCAAGAGTGATGAGATCATACTGGTCTTGGATGAGAAAGAGTTCCTCCTCATTTTCTGTGTCACAATAGTCTGGTCCTCCACACTGCTTTGGTATGATGACATGGGTCACAGTAAAAGCATTTCTGGTCTGGAACAAACACAGAATGATCACACCATTACACTGGCTAAAATTATGCACAGCAGCCGTCTGCCAAAAGCTGTTCAATTACTGTGTGAACAACATAAACAAAGCACTGACTGGTTTGCTGCTGGCAAAAATGCTTAGTCATGCTCAAAGAGTGAAAGTGTTTCAAGTTTAACCTGCCAATTATTCTCATGCTTTAAACAAAAGTCACAGCAGGCCTAGAACTGAGTGAAAAGTCAGATTATGTTCAGCCCCTGTGGTCTGGGATCAGCTGATCTCCCAGCTTTAATTAAAATCTACAAATCCACACACATTTTACCATCTTTAACATCTCCAGTTACTGAATTAAAGGATGCAAAACTGTAGGTCCTCTACTAATTCTTCTTCTAATTAAAAGACAAAATGAAACTGATTATATTAATTTCTCATTTACTATAAATCTTGTGCTTCTCTAATCAGAAGGGAATTCAGCACTGCTGGTTCTACACAGTAGCCCTGTTCTAGAGTCTTACCAGTTTGCCACACAGGATGCCACAAGTTTCTACAGCTCGGCTTGTGTTGGCCTCGGCCAACCTCAGAAAGTTCCGGCACAGCTCTGCGGGAACAGCCAACTGCCGAAGGGCATCCACCATCGTATCTGCAAAAACCATGAAGAGGAATAAACAAAAGCCGAGCAGAAAAGTTAGATTTTCTGGCATGGTGCAAAGACCAAATTAAGTAGGTCAGGGGAAAAGAAATAAGCGCAGCCAAAAAATACTTTAAAGCAGGAGTAGGGCAGTCTTTAAATCCTGTGAGGACCGGCCCTCGTGTCAAAAAAGAAAAAAGAAAAAAAATTGACTCACTGTTGTTCCCTGGGCTGACCAGAGACCCAGGTTTGAGCGACCGGTCGAAGCTAGGTGGGGCAATGGCAGGTGTGCCGATAGATGCAGGAGGGCGATTGTATTGGTGGTTGGTGATGCCAGACGGGTCCCCTGGGCTTTGTGGGGGTGTGGGAGAGATAAGTGGGGGGCCCTGAATGCCTGGAATCAGAGGCGCATCAGCAGAGGGCGTGACGGGTGTGGAGAACTCCAGGAGCACACGCTGGCGTTCCTTCTCCAGCTCCTGGCGGCGGATCATTTCCTCAAAGGCACTGAACTGCTCCTGCTCCCGCTGCCGCCGCTGCATCTCGGCCACGCGTTCCCGCTCTGCATCCAGCGCTCGCTGCCGGGACTGCTCCTGTGCCATGGCCTCCTCCTCCGCTTTCTGAAGATAAAGCAAACACAACACTGAGTTCAACAGGTGGGCTTTTGTTTTTGCCTGGTGTTTCTTACGAAACCAAGCCATACAAAGTAAAACAACGAAATTTATTTACGGGTTTTCAATGATCAATATCATTTTCAACTACTATAATAAACAATGCTGTTGTTTGAAGGTCAATGTTACCGTTTTGTTAATAAAGCCTCCCTTTACTACAACCACAGTATGCTGTTGCTGTGGTGCTGGTTAATGTTTCACCTCCTTTACTTTATAGACAAGACGTTGTCATTTCACAGTACAACTATTATTGTGCTATAAATATGGGTTAGATTGTAGCACATTTACAGTAGTTATCGTCATGTTCTACAAGACAGAGCAAACGCACTTTACCTTCTTGACAAGATACTGTTCATGCTCTTGTTCAAATCTTCTCAAAAGAGCTTTTTTCAGAATCTCTGCTTGAGGAAAAGCAATATCCTTCAGTTTCTGCAGAAGACAAAAAAAACACAGCAAATCTTTAGCTTAAACGTGATAAAAATCTCTACAATCCGATATAGGACAACATGAACACTTGTGCACCTTTAGTGTGTCCTTCTTCTCAGGAATGTTTGCAGTCTTGTATTCCCGGTGCTTGGGAAGTTTTTCTATGAAGAGCCTGAGCAAAGAAAAAAGAAAATCTTGTTGCTAAATTGTAAACGGTTGCGTGTGCCCACACCGAGCTTCTTCAAAACCGTGGGTTTAAAATTGCAATTTAAAGTAATGACAGACTACACAGACTCTAGATAGCTTTCTAAAAGTAAAACCTCTACATAACTGTGTCACAAAACTCAGAAATATACAGACCTACACATCGTGCTTGCTAAACCATGAAACTCTTTTCAGGAAAAAAGTTAATGACCATTTAGCCTCTAGAGCAAATTAATAAATACTTCGGATAATAAATCAGATAATACAATCAAACAGATAAACGTACGTGATGTATTTATTGTAGAGGACAAAGGCGTGTTCGATGTTTCCCTCCTCCGTGTAGATGTTAGCCATGCGAATCATCTCCATGCCTGAGCGGAAGTAACGGCGCGGGGGAACCGCGTCATTAACTTCCACTGAGCTCCCTTTCTTGGTCAGAGCTCGGACTCGCTCCTCCGGCAGCAGACTGATGTCAGTATGGTCCGCCATTGTGAAAGGCCAACCTGCAACACCGGGAAGACAGGCTGAAGGTTTAATGCTGCGCAAGCTGGAATTTTATTTTTTTTAAGTTAAACATCATAGCTTAAAATCTCAGCAGATAAAACAAAAGCAATTTCATGGCTAAATTAACACAAGAGGTAAATAGGAGAATGAGGTTTTGTTTGGGTGAACTGAAAGATAGCATGCAGCATATGTCATACAAACATTGTGTTTGTTTATAACACTGGTCCGACAGACTCTTCAAGTTTCTAGGGGCAGTTCCTAAGCCACAGTGGCCAACATACAATTCATCTGGTAATTCTCCTGTAAGGCAGTCACTGCTTCTTAACATCCCTGGTTCAGTCCCAGCTGAGGATTTTTATTGCATGTATCCTCCCATGTTCCCTGTGTGCCTCTTTGCAACTAAATGTTAATAAGAGGCAAAACACCAAAAAGAGATATTTGCAAAATGCATTTCCTCTGTTTTGACTTAATATTTTCCTTTCACCATGACTGGTTTCCTTCCACCCATGAAGGATGTAAATGTACAGAGGTGTGAATAAGTAAACCCTACAGTCACAGTGTCAATTTAAAATTTACTATGCATGCAAGACCACACAATGTCTTGTATAAACTAACACAAAGAGGCAGTGTCCCCCTCTTCAATCCCTATATTCAGGGAACAGCTGAATCTGAAAATCAATGACTGAGTGTAGCTAGCAAAAAAAAAGGCATAAGTCTGCTGTGAGGCTCCATGACTTGGGGTTTTCCCACTCTATCAAACTAAATAAAATGTGAGGCCGACTCATCAACGTGCTGACTAATAAGTCAGGAGAGATATTGATCCTGCCACAAGGACTCCTGGCTATGAGGTCCAGCGCACAGCAACGTAAGAAAGGACCAAGAGTTAACAGTTTTAAAGCTTGCTGTGGTTCAAGAGGTGTGGCGCTGATAAAGGGAGAGAGGTGGAAAACCTGCATGTTTTAGTGCCTTTAATCTTAAGAGTTGCACCATAAGAGTCTTTACATTTATAGTATAAAGCAAGTCAACAATCCTTCGTCAAGTTCATCTTGTGGCTGAAAAATATTTCAATGGACAAAATTATAATATATTGTAAATATTTAACTTTGAAACATTTATTTTATTGTAAAACTGCTTTCCCTCATCCATACCAAGTCAAAACCGCTATATCTACACAAAACCGCTATATCTACACAAATCTGAACCTTAACTTAACAACTGATATGCAACTTACAATTATGTTTGTTTGTTTGTTTAAAACTTTAAGTAGGGTTTTTAGATCTATACTTGGCCCAGTGTGGTCTAGACAGGGGGGAAAGCCACCTTCTTTTTGTGTTTTGACATATAAATAAAGGATTCACAAATCAATTAGTGTGACTGTGCTAATGTAATCCAGATTATCCAGATTTAATACATTGCTTAACTTGCTGCCTTAACTTCTTCCTATTGTTCCAGTTTGGGGAGTACACGTTCCGCATCTGAATGGTTTTAAACTATACTCAGTGTTCCTTATATTAAAATACCTCTTGTTTCTAGCTAAAGAAAACTTACTCATCTGTGCAATAAGTCATAACAACTCAAATTTTTTAAGAAGTGGACGATGACAAGTTAAGGACTTGGCTAATAAACAACTAACAACTGAGAAAGATCAACAATATGAAGGTAACACATTGAATGCATAAATTAGAAATTACAGTCACAGGATAACAATCCCATGAAGAACATTGGTGTACATGGAAAAGCTGGAAGAAAGAAGCCACTACGCTCCAAACACATGTGACCTATTTACAGTTTCCTCAAGGCCATGTATTCAGAAGAAGTCAGAAGGCTACTGGAAGATTGTTCTATGAATGGAAGAAACCAAAATGAAACTTAATGGCTCAACTATTTATGTTGTTGCAACACTACTTTCCAGGTTAAGAATAATATCCTATCTGTGGTGGTGGCAGCATCGTGATCTGGGTCTGCTGTGTGGCCTCTGGATTGAGCCAGCATGAATTCTGAGACGAGCAATAAAATCTAATTCTTTTAAGTTGGTTTTGTTTATCCACCATTTTACAGATTTGATCATATTTGTACAGAAAAAAAAACTTTCTAACGCCTTCAACATTCCTGTCTGCTGGCGAATCGGGAGATACCTTCAACTTATATGCTGCATGTGTTTATGATCAGGTACATTATTGTAAACTACACATGCTGAACTGTCATTCAGAAAAAAGTGCTAATACACACACAATAGGAATAAATGGGCCCCTTTCAGCTTAAGTGGTGAGCGACGCGATCTTATTTTCACGCTATCCAGAATCGATATGGTCAAATGACTTGCTCAGGGTGTCATAAAGATATACTCTCCCTCCTCCAGCAGCTAATATCTAAACCCTGTCACTGAAGAGATCAATGTTTCTATACGACGTCGCGTTAGCCATGCTAACTTAGCTAACTAACTGAGCAAAGCCAGGCTATGAATGTAAAACGTTTAGGCATTTAGCGACCACACTGGATTTTTTACTTGATCCTTACCCGATCGAGCTGTGAAGTGAAGCTCCGACAGACCTACATATAGATGGAACAAAACACGATCAAGTAACAGTCCAAAGACAGGCTGCTTCAGTGAGCTACGCCTACAGCATCTATACCGACCACTTCCGCAGTCAAGACAACTTCCGCCTGACGAATCATCACGCCATAACTGATAACGATTTGATATCGATTGCTTTGTAGTTTTTTTATTTTAAAAAATGTATTATTTTATTTTAAGTATTATTTGAAATTTTTAAAATTAATCGGTATTAATCATATATTTGAGTCTGTACCCGTGTATAGAAGCCCAGTTGTTCCAAAATAAAATTAAATAAAAAAGATTATGAGATAA